>VDFB02262025.1:0-225709 GCA_007258455.2 Sequoia sempervirens | reverse complement strand
CCTCAAAAGAAGATCATATACCTCAAATTAACATATTTTCTCCTAAGAGAACTTGTATCATGCCAAAAATCTAATGCAAAACAGGAGTCCACAAAGCTATGGGGGATAAATTAGAACCAATGTCTCTAAAACAAGAAGATAAAACCAACACTTGCAATTGAGAATCAATCTAACACTACCAACCATGCATCTACATAAAAAAATGTTGTCATGCCAAAGATCTAAGAATATAAGGAATCTCCATGAAACCATGATCATTGTTGATTATGACTGCATAAACAACTATATTTTTCTTAATCTCTAAGTATACAAGGAACCTCCATGACTCCATGACCACCACCAAATGTACCAATATAAAGAACAGTGTTGTGGCAAAGCTCCAAGCATACAAAGAGCCTCCATGACACTATGATCAACACCTAATGTACCTAAATAAAGAATCATGTTGTGCCAAATATCCAAGCATACAAAAAACCTCCATATAACCATGATCACTACCCAACTAAGTCTCACATGTCTTGTTCCATAGTCAATAATCATAGGTTCCACAACACATCTACATCAAGTAACACCATCTCTATGCCTCATAATGATAAAACCAAGTCAGGTGACCAAACCAAACCACCCAAACATAATTTGTATCCTCATTGAAATATATATGGGTATAGATAACCCACATTTGGGTTATCCATGCAACCTATAAGTATCGACAACCTACTATAGAAGGAAAAATTTAATCTACTTTAAATTTAACTTTGCATTAATATGAGATGGGAATGCATATTTTAATTGGCTAGAATCTAAAGCACATAATTGATAAATACAAAAAAAACAAAAAAAAAATCAATACAGAGGAACTTGGCATCGAGCCTAGAAGGTCACTACCCGAGATGCCAATACATATTGTGGATGTATGTACGACCCATAATATTAAAAAGTTTCCAAAAAAATCTTAGTCATGCCTAGTAATTAACCTAATATGTAAAACTAGAAAAATGATTGTGACTTCATAAACAACTATGTTTTTCTTAATCTCTAAGCATACAAGGAACCTCCATGACTCCATGACCACCATCAAATGTACCAATATAAACAACCATGTTGTGGCAAAGCTCCAAGCATACAAGGAGCCTCCATGACACCATGATCAAGACCTAATGTAACTAAATAAAGAATCATGTTGTGCCAAAGATCCAAGAATACAAGAAACCTCCATAAAACCATGATCACTACCCAACTAAGTCTCACATGTCTTGTACCATAGTCAATAATCATAGGTTCCACAACACATCTATATCAAGTAACACCATCTCTATGCCTCATAATGATAACTAAACCAATGGGCTAGGTGACCAAACCAAAACAACCAAACATAATTGTATCCTCATTGAAATATCTATGGGTATAGATAACCCACATCTAGGTTATCCATGCAACCTATAAGTATGGACAACCTACTATAGAAGGAAAAATTTAATATACTTTTAATTTAACTTTGCATTAATATGAGATGGGAATTTGCATATTTTAATTGGCTAGAATCTAAAGCACATAATTGATAAATACAAATAAAACAAAAGAAATCAATAGAGAAGAACTTGGCATCAAGTGTAGAAGGTCACTACTTGGGATGCCAATGCATCTTGTGGATGTATGTACGACCCATAATATTAAAAAGTTTCCAAAAAAATCTTAATCATGCCTAATAATTCACCGAATATGTAAAACTAGAAAAATGAATGTACCTGGTATACCAAATAATGAAAGTATAAATAAATATGCCTAATGACAAGATTTACATCATTTAAATGGAGAAAATAAATGAACAATAAACAAGGAAACACTTGAAAACCTCTTTGTGGTTGAGTGCTCTCAAAATACCTACAAACACAAAGAAAAATATATATTTTTAGAGTTATTTCTTAATATGATTACATAGTGACATGAAGCACAATTGTACTAGGTGTGGCTCTATCCTTGATCCCTATTCATGCTCACTTGCACACACACTTCCATGCATCTATCCTTATCCCTACTCTTTTTGCACTTATTCCCTCATCCCTAATTTCCATGAATCCATTCCCAATCCCCATATATCATGTTCCCTATCCTAGGTCATTTCTCTAACATGTGGGATTGGTCCCACATGATGTAGATCTAACCCAAATTCATTTTTTTTAAATTTCAATAATTGACTATTGTCATTTGCTGATAATTGATGGGAGTCAACTTAGTACACACTAATGCAAAAATTCATTATGTCTTGATATTTAAAGACATTTGTTTAGGCATAAATTCACCTCCTATTATCATTCCAAATCCTAGAGCATACAAGGAGCTTTTAACATGAATATTTTGACTTAGAGCTTTTAAAGGAACAATACTTTGCATTAGAATCAAAATCTAGATCACTTCACCATTACTTGTTGTCTAACAATCTTTTTTATGACCATAAAGCCAATCCAATCAAGGAGATCGACTTAGAGGAACTTGATACTTGTGATCTAGCAATCTCTCTAAGGTACTTTTACATATCACTAGTCCTTAATAGTCAATGAGGAGTACAATATAATGCATCAAATACGAGAAGTGCATAGTGTGTCAAATCAAACCCCATGTTAGAGATTGAAATCGCATGACAAAAAATTGACCCAAAGTTACAAAATTGATCCTAAGTAGGCTACAATTCTACACAAGATTTTAGACAATGAGCAAATACCCAAATTATCCATTTTTTGTAACTAGATGAATGAAATCTATATTACATTAGGTTTATCTTCTAAAATTGAATAACTCTGCCCTATACATCTAATTTTGTAAAATATTACTAATTTACATACTTTATCATACCCAAGAATTATTCACTTTAATCTATAAATTAATGTTGAGTTGATTACTTTTATTTATTTAACCTAAATTAACCCAAAAAAGTTACTTCCAACTGCAGTTTTTTATTTAATATTTAATTGTTTAGATCTTTATTCTCAAACTTTTGTTGCAAAAAGCTCACTAATAGTGAAAGATGCCATCAACCAAGCCCCAATAAAATAACATTTATCAAAGAGGATATGAGCCAATTGTAATGTTATTTAATTTGTTTATAGTTTGTGGCCTCCCTACAGAAGATCCAATGATATTTAATAATTAATAATAGCAACCAAAAAGACATTCAACAACTTCGAGAATATAATTGAGTTATATTGTTGGGTCCTATGCATCAAGTGGTCGTTACCAATACACATTCCAATGCACTAATTTAATTTCTTTTTTAAAAAGCACAAGATACTTTATTTTCTACACTGATCTTTTTATTTTTCATGCATTTTAATACAATTGTAACAATCATATAAATGTTTACATACAAAATTCATAAGCTTTTCAGCCTTAAGCCAGAGGACCAAAAAGATCCAAAGAATGCCTGACAGTTTTATTCCAATAATGAGGCTATTTGCCAGAGGACTCTTACAGATTTTGCCAAAATGAACTACTGTTATGAAGAATCAAGATGAACCCTACCAGTTATCAGTTCAACTTGTGTTGAGAAAATCTTATTGGCAATGATTTACTAATGAATTCTTGTTAAAATATACATTTTAACAGCATGTGGTTTCACTGATGCTGTCAGACTCCCTTTGTGGGTGCCTGCCTCATTTCTATGCTGCAAAATCAAAATATCAATGTCATGATATATCAGTACTTTGAAATGCCATTTAGCATTCAGAATATAAAGACAACTACTCTATAGGTCCTTTCAATCATATTGGTCTGTGGGATTCAAAGAGTATGGACAAATCTGATTTGACTCTAGGGTCATTCATCATTCTCAATGTTATCCTTGTTTCTGTCAATTTTATATCATAGCAATGAAATTTGTACTTAGGGGGTACTATATTACCTTCCATAAGTTCCTGACCCTAACTTCTTCTCCAGGCTGGAGACCAATCTTCTCCCATTTGGCTGTGATCATAGCTCTTGACTCACTTCTGTTCCATAGGATTACAGCCACACGATTGTTGGATAATGGCCCTGCCCACACCTGCATTTGCCATTTGATAATACTTCAAGGTACAATATATATAAATGGCATATACTGTGCAAGAGTGTTATTACTATTAGAATCAAACAATCTGTGATGAACATGAATACCTCAAGATCGTCATATTTGGCCACTTTTTTTCCTTGTACTCCCAATGGGTCTGCATAGAATTTGAAGACAGGGGATTAGGAGACAGTTCTCATCTTCTTCCTTTGATCTGAAAGAATGGGACTTTGATATGTTTTATTGTGGTGAACCTTGGTGAGAGGATGTAGGATTAGGCATACTTCGTAATAATTAGAACTGATTCCAACCCATTTACTCCAGTTAACCTTTAAGCACTGTGACTAGAATAAAGAGCTAGACCTAGATGCACACCATTCTAGTGGACATAAATTAAAAAGCGTCTTACCTTGATTGACTGCAATCACTTCTGCATTGCTAAGAATCTCAAATGTCCCTGGAGTCATAGATCTCACATCACATCCAATCAGCAATGGCGCCTGCAATCATGATTAAGGCAAAATGCCATTTCAAATTGTTTATCATCGTCATTCAGTATATAGTTGATAACACTTGTTTTAGCCATAATAGTATTCCATAGGTAATTTCTCAATGGAACAGAAACATATTTTGAGTGAGGGTTCGATTCAATGCGTCAATGTGGATAACATTGTTTACCGAGCTTGCTTCAATTATACCACAACAAACTCCATGTTTCCCGGTCAAGATCTGATATGGCATTTTTCTAGTAATGGCTCCCAAGTAAATTTATATATGAGCATCTACAAACATGTAAAGATTAAGAATGGAAGATAAAATAAGTGTACCTTCATTAGGGCCCAGAGGCTGAAATGTGAACGGTATTCTTCTCTGCTCACGTTACCATTTCCTACCTCCAACATGTCAGGATCTGATCCACAAATGCATAATGAGTATGATTGGTTACATGGCATAAGGTCAGGACACTGTAGCAGAGCATAAAGGCTTAAAAAGGAATGATTAATTCTTTGTTAAAATCTTTTATGTAAACAGTGACTATCTATATTTGAACCTTAAGTAGGCTAAGATGAATGATTACAGAAATTAAAATGGGTGCAATCTGGACTTGCTAGTGGTGATTTAAGTTTTAGGCCAGTACAAAGAAACAATTTTGTGCCCAGTTATCAGTCGAATTCAATTGATGTGCAATAATCAGTTGCATTTCTCTGTAATTGGGAAAGTCCTCACCATTCCATCCACCTGGTCCTGCATAATCTGCCCATTTGTTGTTAAGATCTGCTCGAGAAGATATGCTGCACCAAATGAAACACTTAGGCATCCATGCTCAGAACAATTAGTCTACCATAAGGGTGATTTGTAAAGCACCATAGCAATCCATGAATTTGGGATTGAGCTTATCACCTAATCCAACTGTTGTTAATGTCTCGTGTTGTTCTCCAGCTATTTCCAACTTTCTCGCCCCACCTAGCAGGATGGTCTACTCCCCTGCAAGAACATCATGTTAAGTATCAACATGCCATTAACAGGAAGATTTAGATTTATAACCAAGGGTAATTCTATAATGCAAATAGCTAAAAGCATTACCATTCACACAGAGAGTAAAATATCGGACGCCCTGTTTTAAGAAGTGCATCTCTCATTACCGGGTATCTGTAATTTGATGCAAAAATAAAGTATACTTAGTTAATTGGTCCACAGGAAAGATTGGTGAACAATGCATTCTTATCTTAAACACCCTATACTTAGCTAATTGGTCCACAGGAAAGATTGAAGAACAGTCTATTCTAATCTCAAACACCCATCACTAAACGCAGTCCATAACTATAACAACACTGTCGCTACTTTGAGCACACTCATTTGGATGACCCAAGTAGATCTTGAAGGATAACAAGGGCAGACATACCGAACTTCTGGTTTACTGCCATCCGTGTTGCAGTTGTCATATTTGAGATAGTCCACTCCCTATCATGAACAACAATCAGTCAGGCCAATTTCATTTGTTCAAAACTTACATTGAGAACTTGGGACTGTTGGAGGATGAGGTGGATGTACCCATTCAGCAAATGACTCTGCATCTATTTGCTCATATCCTAAGGAACCTGGTTGTTTCTCGGCACAAGTATAGTATCTGAAAAGTGAAGGAAATTCAGAAAGAATAGCAACGAATAAGAAAAATGATTTGATATTTGTGGCCTGCACAATTTCAGAAAATAGATCTCTGCTTTCCATACCCAGCATCTGAATATATCCCCAATTTGAGACCTTTGCTGTGAACATAGTCAGATAGCGCCTTGATGCCAGATGGGAATGTCGAAGCTTTTGGAACCAATTTTCCCTGTGAAATCAGAGATTAGTTGACAGTCTGGCTTACTCAAAGAGAACAATTAAAAACATAAAATCACTATAAAAACTCTGTTGGATGTGAAGACACACATTTTCATCTCGCTTGAGTTCCCCCCAGCAATCATCTGGTTGATCCAATATGAAGAATTCAAAACACCAAGAATACACACATTAGCAATACAGTAACCCAAAACATTGTCAAGCCTTGATCCCAGATCTAAGCACATAAAGGAATACTTTCTAGCGATGAACTGGGTCAAAGGCTATAATAATGGAGAGAATTTGCTCCAATTCATATAACATGTTTTACTTGTATCCATGTACAAGCAGACTAGATTTACCTATATTCACATACTCATATCCAAGTTTGTTCAAGCCAGTTGCAACCAATGCATCAGCTGCAGGGACCAAGAAAACAAAGTCAAAAATAGAACTTGGTAGGATTCCCAATACTTCATTTTTATGAATCTAACAATAGATTTTTAAGCAAAGCAACAAATCTTGTGTTATACATTGTTTTTTATTGAGCTTGAGTATCTAAACAGAGCAATAAGTCGTTGGTTAGATTGAGTATTCACTAGTCACTGCATACCAGTTTGCTTAATAATGCCCTCATTGATATCACATCCAAAATGGTTCCAACTATTCCATCTGCAACACCCACCAACAGAAAAACAAAAAGATAAAACAAGTCACATCACCACAGTAAACTCCATTGATCTAACAAGATCTCCATATCCACATCAACACAACAAGTCACGAGGGGACATGCAATCTCACCCCATTGGAGGGGTCGCACCCAGCCCATTCTGCAGCAAGTTCCTTGGGGAGATCTCACTCAGAGCTGAATCCTCTCCACTGCAAACAACACCAGAGAAGCCCAGAGCCAGCAAGAGCAAAACAACTGATTTACAACACACCCAAGCCATTGTTACTACCAACACAGCTTGGTTAGTTGGGCCAGAGACAGTACACCACTTCTCAGCTTTAATACACTGACAAAACGTGCCCATGAGAAACTATCGCAAGTGCCACGTCAGACATGTCATCTCTTTACCAAACTTAGAACTCTTCTATGCCTCAATTTCCAATCAAAGGAAGCGATCTTCTCTACTATTTCCCATAACCACTTTTGACTGGAAGACACGTACATTTTCCTCTAGTCCACTTGGCCGATTGGACCACACCTCAAATGTCAAGAAAACACTAGAATTGTTGCCGGATTTAGTCTCCTGAAACGCGGATTACAGTCGATAAGTTTTAACTTTTGTCTGTATCCTTGTTTTGTGGGGCCCAAAAAAACAATTTCATTTTCTGGCATTAATTCCTTCACTGACTTTGATCCAGCGATTGTGGGAAGTTTTTAGGGGTGAAATTCTACTGGTTACGAGGGATTTGTAGATGAACGCTTCAAATGGGATTCTTACAAATTGAGTTTATCTTGTGCGAATTCCGAGTGAATCCAAATCTGACAACCTTTGTACACGTTATCAATACGCTCACGGCCCATTCAAGGAGCTGTTTTGGAAACTTTCTCTGAAAAAGAGGTCACCTAATTTCTTAGGTCCGCCGTAAAATTCCCGCGCAGAAAAGAAATTTTATACTTTCCCTTTATTTTTTTAAACAAAGCAAAAAGATTACAAGGAAAGTAAAAAAAAATTCTTAGGATTACTTTAGATTAATTAAATGAAATATTTATATTTTTGAATGAATTGATTTTAATTAATAATAATGGTTGATGATTTAGATCTTGAAGTTGATGGTTTAGGTACACTAGTCATGGATTACCAACCAATGTAGACTTGAAATAGTAGTTATGATAGCAACTAATGTAGACTTAGAAGTCAGTGATCTAGGTATAATAGTTATGACATTGCATTTGAAAATGTCCTTATGTTTGCTATAGTTATCAATATGTGGCTATTGAAAGATTGCATATAGGGGGTGTAGTTGAGTTGGTGGCACTTGTTTATCTTATGATTGACCATTTATCTCAAGGTGTGCTAGTTCTCTCAATAGAGCAAACAATACAACATCACACACATGATGGCTTATATCGTTCTTTGACCTTATTAGTCAAGTCATGATGATGTATAGGGTAGCATCCATAAAGTTCTACTTGGAATAGTAGTTATGATACCAACTAATGTAGACTTGGAAGTCGATGATCTAGAATACTAGTTATGATATTGCATTTGAAAATGTCCTTAATTTTGCTATAGTTATCAATATGTGGCTATTGAAAGATTGCATATAGGGGGTGTAGTTGAGTGGGTGGTGCTTGTTTATCTTATGATTGAGCATCTATCTTAAGGTGTGCTAGTTCTCTTAATAGAGCAAACAATACAACATCACACACATGATGGCTTATATCATTCTTTGACCTTATTAGTCAAGTCATGATGATGTATAGGGTAGCATCCATAAAGTTCTACTTGGAATAGCATTTATGATACCAACTAATGTAGACCTGGAAGTCAATTATCTAGGTATACTAGTTATGATATTGCATTTGAAAATGTCCTTAATTTTGTTATAGTTATCAATATGTGGCTATTGAAAGATTGCATATAGGGGGTGTAGTTGAGTGGGTGGTGCTTGTTTATCTTATGATTGAGCATCTATCTCAAGGTGTGCTAGTTCTCTTAATAGAGCAAACAATACAACATCACACACATGATGGCTTATATCATTCTTTGACCTTATTAGTCAAGTCATGATGATGTATAGGGCAGCATCCATAAAGTTCTACTTGGAATAGCATTTATGATACCAAATAATGTAGACTTGGAAGTCAATTATCTAGGTATACTAGTTATGATATTGCATTTGAAAATGTCCTTAATTTTGCTATAGTTATCAATATGTGGCTATTGAAAGATTGCATATAAGGGGTGTAGTTGAGTGGGTGGCACTTGTTTATCTTATGATTGAGCATCTATCTCAAGGTGTGCTAGTTCTCTTAATAGAGAAAACAATACAACATCACACACATGATGGCTTATATCATTCTTTGACCTTATTAGTCAAGTCATGATGATGTATAGGGTAGCATCCATAAAGTTCTACTTGGAATAGCATTTATAATACTAACTAATGTAGACTTGGAAGTCAATTATCTAGGTATACTAGTTATGATATTGCATTTGAAAAATGTCCTTAATTTTTCTATAGTTATCAATATGTGGCTATTGAAAGATTGCATATAGGGGGTGTAGTTGAGTGGGTGGTGCTTTTTTATCTTATAATTGAGCATCTATCTCAAGGTATGCTAGTTCTCTTAATAGAGAAAACAATACAACATCACACACATGATGACTTATATCATTCTTTGACCTTATTAGTCAAGTCATGATGATGTATAGGGTAGCATCCATAAAGTTCTACTTGGAATAGCATTTATGATACCAACTAATGTAGACTTGGAAGTCAATTATCTAGGTATACTAGTTATGATATTGCATTTGAAAATGTCCTTAATTTTGCTATAGTTATCAATATGTGGCTATTGAAAGATTGCATATAGGGGGTGTAGTTGAGTGGGTGGCGCTTGTTTATCTTATGATTGAGCATCTATCTCAAGGTGTGCTAGTTCTCTTAATAGAGCAAACAATACAACATCTCACACATGATGGCTTATATCATTCTTTGACCTTATTAGTCAAGTCATGATGATGTATAGGGTAGCATCCACAAAGTTCTACTTGGAATAACATTTATGATACCAACTAATGTAGACTTGGAAGTCAATTATCTAGGTATACTAGTTATGATATTGCATTTGAAAATGTCCTTAATTTTGCTATAGTTATCAATATGTGGCTATTGAAAGATTGCATATAGGGGGTGTAGTTGAGTGGGTGGTGCTTGTTTATCTTATGATTGAGCATCTATCTCAAGGTGTGCTAGTTCTCTTAATAGAGAAAACAATACAACATCACACACATGATGGCTTATATCATTCTTTGACCTTATTAGTCAAGAAATGATGATGTATAGGGTAGCATCCATAAATTGCACATCTTTATTCCAAGAAAGCCACAACATATTAGCCTAAAGGGATATAACTTAAGTGTTGTTAGTGTAGGAGCAAAGATAGTGGTGATTAGATCTAGATGTCATCCATGTAGAGAGGTATAGGATTGAGCAAGAGGTTGCATAATTTGATGCACAAAGAGTCTGTAACATGCCAATTATTCATGCAAGTAAATTTCCTAAGTTTTCACTTTCAAGTAAATAAACTGTCTCAAACCATTGCAATAAAAAATTTCTTTTCCAAAGAGAGAAATAATGAACTTAAATGGCATAGCAAATTTCATTTATTGATTTCATTTCCATTACAATAACCAACATGTTACAATATTTCCAATATTGTAAAAATTGCATACATAGCTCAACCAAGCTTCAAAGCAATAGATACAGATGGTCCAAGAATCTTCTTCAAAACTTGATTGCTAGCTAAGGAGGAGAAGCATCACTCAAGCGCTTTTCTGCCAACCACAGACTCATATGTGGTTCCTCGCACATCTATCATTGGATAGATGGACCTACCCTTTGATGAAGAGATTGGTGAAGAAACTTCATAACTTTAACCTTAATGAGCTTTGTGTTGTGCCCTACATAACTAGAACTTGTAGACCTTACAATCTTGATCTAGCATGCATAAAAAGCAACACGGTGAACTGACAGTGGAGCCAAAGGAAAACACACTACTTTGGCCAAAGTATTCTCACTTAGTACTTCGAGTGACAATCATCCTATTCACATACACTACCCTAGCTCGTTCTAACTTTAGACCATTATATCTATGCATAGGAAAACCTTCAATAGGTAAACATTAACCTCAGATTTAACCTATTGCCTTTTCCCAACTCTCAATGGCACCTCTACCAAATGAACATAAGAAAAAGCATAAGTTACTCCCCCTTCAATGGATAACCTAACCCTAGGTATAACTCATAAGCTTTCCAAGTCCACAAAACAATTTTACATAAAATAACTTAACAAGCTATTCCCAATTTGCCATTCCTAGTATGTAATACTATAGACATCAATAAATCAATCCTTAATATGGAGTAAATACAAACACTTATATGGAAATCATATCAACAAGACCTTTCCTCTTTTATAAGCAAATAGACTATTACTCTTTTTCAAGCAAACTAGTGCAATTCCAAAATAAACATGCAAGGAAAACAATCTTTTAGATGAAAGATGAAAACATAAAGAGAATATAATTACATGCCTATTAATTGCTTATTACAACCAACTCTTTGGACCTCTAGCTTGGCCTCCTCTAAAAATCAACTTAGCAACCAACCTCTCTTAACTATTCTCACTAAAACTTCCTCGCAATAGCTCTCAACAAATTAAAAATCCCTAAATGAAAAAATACAACATAAATGGAGCAGTGTAATGATGCATAAGAAAATGTATCTCGAATGAGGTGAGTACACCTCATATTTATACCCAAAAAGTAGCTTCTCAAGGCTAAAAACAAGGTTCATACTATGCCACTTTTCAGCCATAAACAATCGGCTCAGCTTACCAATAAAAGGTAGTGGATTCCTATCATGTTACTCATCAAAACTATATAGCAAATTGATCTAATGCTTGCCACATCGGTTTAAATAATTCATAAAGCACATGCTTTATTCAAAAAATTGGTTTCCAGGCTTGAAAGACTTCTAAAGGAACCAAAGAATTCATAATATGGTGCCAACTATTCCACACATTTCCTATTCTCAAGCCCACAGTTTAAACAGAGGAAATAGTCTATCATAATTTGGCTACACATCACTCGGTCAACTAAGTCAAGGCATGGTATTTGACAGATAACAATGGTTCAAACTCTTTCATTTATAATGTTGTTAATATGTTGACTTGGTACAGTGCTTCATAAAATGTGTTGCACTTTAATTTCGGTGTTTATTATTTTTACACAACAGTCTTTATTCTCATGTTTAATTTCCTTCGCACTTTATCTATAATGATAAATGTGACTTAATACTTACTATTGCACTATTACATATTGTGTTGTATTTCTCCTTTAATCGACTATAGCATATATTCTATGAATCGGCCTTTAATACTTGTATAATATATGTGTGTGTGTGTATGTATACATGTATACACATATATATATATGTGTATGTATACATTAATATGTACATATATGTGTACATATATATATGTACATGTATATATAGATACGCATATATAGATATACATACATATATGTACATGTACATATATATATGTACATATATATAATATACATGTACATATATACATGTACATATATATGTATATATGTACATGTATATATGTAACATATATGTATGTATATATGTACATATATGTATATCCATATATATATGTATATATACATATATTATATGTATATGGTACATATGTATATATGCATATATACATATATATATGCATATATATATATACATATATGTATATGTATGTATACATATATATACATGTATGTATATGTATATATACATGTATATGTATATATACATATATATATATGTATATATACATATACATACATATATACATGTAGATATATATATATATCAATAAATAACATTAAAAGCTATATATATGTATATATATATATTCTAATATATATATTCCTTGGCAAATAAATATGTATACAATTGATATTCAAATGAATAAGATCAAGTTAACATTTCCTATACAATATCGTTTGTATATAAATATACATATATATACCTATATGCATGTATGTGTACGTATACATATATCAACATATTTGTATGGACATTCCTATTTGTCATTACACAACCGCATACATAAACAATTGCTATCTTATTTATAGGTATATATACGTGTGATATATATATATATATACATACATACATACATGTCACACTGTCCTCTTGATATCACCATGCCATAAGTGTGCATTGGTACGCATACCTATGTACTCTCATGTATGTGTCCCTTCGCATGTATGGATTATCGTTGACATGCATAAGTATATATATATATATACATTCAACGTATATACATCTCATCAATCAAGTATAGTAATATAAAGAAGTACTCGCATGCACCAAGCACTAAACATAATCCAAGAATGCTCCTAACAGAAATCAAGATCCTTTCCAATGCAAACACATCATGCTAAAGGATGACTTACCAATTCCCAAAACTATGTCTTGACTCAACCATTCTATTTAGTGAGTGTGTGTGTATAAGCTCAGTTAGGTTTCATTACAGGTTACTTCTCCTAAGTGATGCTTCCCCTTGCTTTCAGAGGATTGATTCTGAACCTACATCCAACTTAACACATTTTCATGGTAATCAGTTGTTCATCAAAGAAAACATTTACATTATAATTTTCATAGTTAAAATATCAAATTCAATAACCATACATTCCATTATCTAACATCAAATGAAATAAACATTCATTCATACTTTTTTGATAAACAAAGTGCAACCATATATATATCCAATCAAAATTCCAAATACATTCTCATATGCAATAATTTACCCTAACATAGTAATAGTAAATAGGTAAACGCACAATGGGGTGTGACAATGTCATTCCCACATCTACAAATGATGCACTCATTTCTTATTTGATGAGTCAACTAGATAACACACAAATAACCATATAAGAGCAATAGGTAGAGATTTTAACAATACATGAGGAAGTTTATCAGCTACATGGGATGACCTTATTTTTTTAGGGGAGATTCTAATCCTAGTCCCATTCACAAATGATGATTATTGGTAGGACAAAGTTGTGCCATTCCCATTTCACTAAAAATCCAAAAATGAAACTTAATGGAGACTAGTGGTGAAAAATCATAAGGAAGCCAAAGGCTAGCAACAAAAGAACACACCCCACACAACACAATAATAGATAAAGTGGCCACAAGTCAACAAAATAGTAGTGTGACACCTATAGAGGACTTGCAACAACACTAGAAATGAGAGTCAATTAGTATGCAATTTATCACTAGTTTACCTTGTACATGTAAAGGTCATGACTCTATCTCAACAATAGTAAATAGATTAAACAAAATGACACACTTTTTACTTATACAAATCAAATATTTTATGTCAAATATTGCCCATATATTTTTTAAATAAATTGTTAGATTACATGGACTTTCAAGAATATTATTTTAGATCAAGATCCCAAATTCGTATTTCCTTTTGGAAGTCACTTTTATTTGCACTTGGTACTAGGATAATTTTTAGTACTACATATCATCTTAAATTAGATGGGAAAATAGAACAAATCAATATAATCTTAGAAGACATGTTAAGAATGTATACTACAAATAAAATTTAGTCATTTGAAGATTATTTACACTTAGATAAGTTTGCATATAATCAAGGATATCATTCAATTGTTCAAATGTTTCCCTTTTCAAATCAATGTATTAAATCATAATAGACCTATTTCATGGTCTAATTCTATCCATAAAATTTGGTACGAAAAATAAAAATATATAAGAAATGGAAGAAAGTAAATTAATAATACTAAACAAAACATGAAATCAAGATAGATATAAAATTTGGGCTGATACAAAAAGATATATCTAATAATGTGATATTGGTGATCAAGTATTTCTAAGAGTATAATCTAAAATAAGTTAATTAAAACTTAGTAAATATGCTAAAATAACTCCTTATCTTTGTAGACCTTCTAAATTCGAGACAAAATTGCCAATGTGGCTTAGAGTCTTACTTTGCCACCACAGTCATTTACTTAAAAAATATATCTATACTTTTGATCATGTTATTGATTGGAAAAGTATTTTTTTTAACCTAATTAAGAAATTAAAATTAAACTAGAAAATGTTATTGAAATAAGATCTAGAAAGTTAAGAAATAGAATTAAAGATGAAGTTAAAATAAAATGGACACTATTGACATGTCAAGCCATTTTGGCCCATATCTAGTCCATTTGAAACCTAGATCATAAACCCATGCATCAAATAGGTTGGATTGCTTGGTGGAATGATTCTTCAAATACACATCTCACTTCCTCCACATTTATGGGTTCTATTTGGCTCACTTTTGCCACCACTCAAGGAGACCACCTTGGAGCTCCACCAAGCCATCGTCACTTTGGAAGTTCATCCCTTTGCCTCTACCTTACAACTACATGTTGCCAAGTTCTACCAATTGAAGCAAGTTGTAGGAAATCATATAGCTAGAGGTGCTCAAACTAAAGATATTTCATTCATTAGAAATAATGTTTCTAAGGATTTTTTGTAAGAATTGCATGTTTTCCATACTTCTCAAGCCATAAAAAATATTAAAGAATGCTAACAAATTTTGTTTGAGCTTCCAAGAATTGTGTATGCCTTTGTTTGACACCACAAGTAAGTCTTTGCAACTCAAGAGGACACTCTTAGATGATACAATGCTCTATGATAATGCCCAAATGTGGTTTCTTGTTATGTTTTCAAATCTCAACAAATCCTTTGTGACCAATTGTTCAATAAGGAGGACCTTCATGAGGCTATTTTCACCATGAACAATGAATAAGATCTTGATATGAATGAATTTCCATGTGAATTTTTTAAAACTCTTTGGGATTTAGTGGGTGAATATATTCATTAGGTTTACTTTGAAGCCTTCCACTCCAATTCATTAGGGATTTTAATAAATAAAGTTAATATTAAATTTATAACTAAGCCTAGCAATCTAGACGATATCTACAATTAGAGACTAATCACTTTCTTGAATGCCTCCTCCAAGGTTATTATTAAAGCTCTTTCCATGAAGTTGCACCATTTTCTTTTCTAAATGGTTCATCTTGAGAAAACTAGTTTTAACAAATCAAAGTATATTCTTGATAATATTATTACTAATTGGGAAGGGATTGAATGTACTAAATTTTCTCGATAACTAGCATTCTTTCTTAAAAATAATTTTTCCAAAGCCTATGATAAAAAAATGGCCTTTTATCCTTGTCATGTTAAAATCACTAGAGTGGCCTTATTTTGTGCATTCAATCCAAATTATTTTCCTTGATGATTCTACTTATATTACCATCAATGGTTTACAATATAATTATTTGGGAGTTTTAGGTCCATCCATCAAGGATTCCCTTTTTCTCCCACCCTTTGTGTGCTTGTAGTTGAAGGATTTGACTACCTATTGGCTCATGTTGTCTCACAAAACCTAGTTGAAGGATTTTATTTTCATAATTCCACCGATCAACTAGTAAAATTTGACTATTTTGTGAATGACTCCTTTCTTAATCTAATAGAGGAAGAAGAGAATGCCAAATAGGCCTTATAGTTCCTAGTTTTTTTTTGTAAAGCTTCAAGGTCGAGTATTCAATGGAATAAAACTTAATGCTATAAGTGATCATTTTTTCCTAAGCCTAGTTGGCTAGATTTCTATGGATGGAAATGGATTAACCATGGAGGATTTTTCATATTTATTGGCATTCCCTTTGCATTTTAAGCCTCCCCTTCCACCTTATGGAAAGTTTTCATTTCCATAATTGAGAAGAAACTTACAAAATGGATTGCTAACCCTCTTACATTGGCAATGAAATTCCAAGTATTCTCCAAAATTTTGGTTACCACATATCTACTACTCTTCTTGTTGGGTTCCTTTTAGAGCCTTCTACTTGAAGATTGAAAAATTGATTAGGGGCTTGCTATGGGCCTCTTTTGACAATAACAAAGGATTTCACCATGTGGCTTTGGATTACTACTACCTTCCTCATGACTCTGGAGACCTTAGGTTACTTTTAACCTAATGGAAAGTTTTATCCTTATGTGTGAAACGGATTATTAGGTCCCTTAAAGGTGATGAAGCTTGGAAAATATTAGTTTTACATTACATATCATCTAGCATTCCCACTAGGTTCCAAACCTAGAAAAGCCTTAGGTTCCATACCCTCCTTATCATCAAATAACTCATTAAGATCCAAGAAAATTTTATCATCAAAATCCTATAGAATTCCTAGGAAGCCATCAAACCATGCCTTCTATGGGATGGAGATGGCTGTCACAATTGTCTATGTATTAATTAGAAATTTATTTTATAGTATTTGGTTATTTATTTTCAAGAAAACCTACTTTTGAAGGCTCCATGGGTTCATGTTTTAAAATTATCTAATAGGGGGATCAAGAATCTTCTTAACATATTTTTTAGGATTACTAGGAATTTATTTTCTTGGCCAAAAGCTGAAATAAAATCTTGGCTATCCAATTAGGACATTGAGACTTACCATACAATTATTGATTAAGTTCCTACCAATATGGTTCACAAATTTGGGGTAGAACCTTAAATCCCTAGTGGAAACATTAGAAATGGTATCCAAACATGGCATTTTGTAATTATAAATCTCACAAAGGGATATGCTTGTATTTCATCCCACCTTCCCATGGTTTCTCAGTTGAATCATAGATCAGATCTCCAATCTTATTTGGGTACTTGGCACCACGTATTTTATATTGTATGGTCCATAATTCTTAAATTGAAGCTTGATTATTTTTTTTGGTGTATTCTTCATCATCAAAGAATTCCTTTTGGTACCAAATTGGTTCATCTAAGATTTTCCAATCCTTGTTTCCCATTATGTGGATAATAGGACACTCTCAAGCACCTTTTCTAGTTTTGTTCTAGAGGTTAGGAAGCCTAGAATCAAATGTAGTATTTTTAGGCCCTTAAGGTCCAATCCTTTCTCATGGAATATGGTCTTGTTGGGTGATTTCCCTAAATTACCTATTAAAATCACCCATATTTGGAAATATTTCAAGGTGGATATTATTTGAACCATTTATAAAGATATGAAATCTACTATTTTAACTAGTTGTTCTATTGAAACTCACTTATTTCTTTACACTAAAAATATTATTTGTTTTAATGTGCTTATGTAGATTTAGGTACAAGCCAATAAAGTTACACTTGAAGTAGCACATATATAAGCGGTGTTAGATCACTAAGGTAATGCCATGTCTATGGTTGGTAGAGTCCCATCACTTGTAGCTACTCATAGGGATCATTCCCCTCCTTGTAGACACAAAAATTGATGTAATTAGATAGCCCGAGGAGGTTATAATCCAAGTTACATGCTTCTCAACCTCCCTCTAGAATACCTAGGGACTATTCTACTCATGGGTTGTCTCATCCCTTCCATTCTCCTTTAGTCTCCTATTAGCCTCATGATAAGGATCTCCTAGTTTGCTAGATCCTAATAATTTCTCACAATTAACTCTCACTACTTCTCTTATTTGTGCTACTTAGTTACTTGTAAAGGAAAATAATTAATAAGAGGGTTTTATTATTGGTTTGGATCCTATCATTGATTGCTCTCGTGATGTTGATGTATGGGGACAACTAGATGACCATTACCTCTCGTCCCCCTACTAGTGTAGCTCTCTTTACTTAATTAGTTTATCTTGTTTTTGGGCTTGGCCTCACATAAATTTTGAGGGTGTGCTTGTGACCACCCACATTTTTATGAATTTTTTAATATTTTCTTTTTTATAATATGAAAGGTAATATAGCCCCAAGGTGGCTTGTTATTCCAAAGGTAGAATTTGGAGTACAAGATAGCTGGACAATGGGAAATGAAAAGCATCTCTGGGAGGGCACTGTCTATGCAGATCACAATTCGCACCCGCCCATCCGATGTCCATGCCATGCTCTGCATACTGCTCTAACCATTCGTGCACCAACCATCTATGCACCAACCGGTCATGTGTTGCAGGAGGCCGTAATTGTTAGAATTTTTAGGTTCCTAGTGCCCAATAAATATTTTTACTAAGTTTTTTAAGTTTGCCATTCGCCCTTTTTTTGTTGCTTTGCCCACGGCTATTGGTAGGTTTATATGAAGGTTTTAGAGTATGTTTAATAAAATGAAAATAATTAATATATTAAGTATATATTAGCATAATTAATATATAATGTATATTTTATATATTATATTTTTAACAAAACTATTAAATATAATAGTATTAATAATCCTATATATGTATTTAATAGTTTTGTTAAAAAATATAATATATAATAATAATTAGTATAATTATATTATTTATAATTTTTTTAATTATATAAAATACACATTATATATTAATTATGTTAATATATACTTAATTACGATAAACCAAAATTAATGGATAAGAATATAATTATATATATTAGGATTTTAATAAATAATATTAAAATCATTTTAAGGTTGAAACCAATTAGTATTTTAATATATAATGTATATTTTATATAATAAAAAATAAATTATAAATAATATAATTCTACTAATTATTATTATATATTATATTTTTAACAAAACTATTAAATACATATATAAAATTATTAAAACTATATTTAATATAATTAGTATAATTATACTATTTATAATTTATTTTTATAGTTTAAAAATTGCACATTTATATTAAAATGATTTTAATATTATCCATTGAAATAATAATATATATAATTAAATTCTTATCCATTAAAATCCTAATATATAATTAAATTCTTATCCATTAACCCACCCTAATTATATAACTAACACTAATTCTAATTACAACCCTATCCCTAATTCTAACTCTAATTCTAACCCTAACCCTAACCCTAATCCTAAACTTAACCCTAATCTTACTACTAACTCTAACCTAACCCTAATCCTAATTTTATCTCTAACCCTAACCCTAACCCTAATCTTACTACTAACACTATCCTAGAACCCTAATCCTAATTTTATCTCTAACCCTAACCCTACTCTCATCCCTAATTGTAACCCTATACTTATTCATAACTTCAACCCTAATCCTAATCCTAATCCTAACCCTAACCCTAACCCTAACCCTAACCCTATCCCTATCCCTATCCTTATCCCTATCCCTATCCCTATCCCTAACTTTAACCCCAACCCTAATCTCTAACATTAAATATAACCCTAATCCTTACCCTCACCCTATTTCTAAGCCTAACCCATTTTATACATGCTAACTCCAACCCTAACCCTACTGCTAATCTTAAACATAATCCTAAATCGAACCCTAACCCTATCGCTCATCCCAAACACATTTTTAAACTTAACCCTTTTTATATATGCTAATCGTAGCCCTAACCCTAAACCTAATCCTAACCCTAATACTAACTCCAACCCTAATACCACTTATATCTCTAAACCTAACCCTAACCCTATTCCCAATAATAAAATTAATCCCAACCCTAATAAAAGTTTGAACCTAAACATGTTTGACCCTTAACTATAACTTACATTAAATTCATATATTAAATATACCAAAATATAGAAAAGGGTTAAGTTTAAAAATGTGTTTGGGATGAGCAATAGGGTTAGGGTTAGGTTTAGGATTATGTTTAAGATGAGCAGTAGGGTTAGGGTTGGAGTTAGCATGTATAAAACGGGTTAGGCTTAGAAATAGGGTGAGGGTAAGGATTAGGGTTATATTTAGTGTTAGAGATTAGGGTTGGGGTTAAAATTAAGGATAGGGAAAGGGATAGGGATAGGGTTAGGGTTAGGATTAGGTTTGAAGTTATGAATAAGTTTAGGGTTACAATTAGGGATAAGAATAGGGTTAGGGTTAGAGATAAAATTAGGATTAGGGTTAGGATAGTGTTACTAGAAAGATTAGGGTTAGGGTTAGGGTTAGGGTTAGAATTAGAGTTAGAATTAGGGTTAGGGTTGTAATTAGAATTAGTGTTAGTTGTAGAATTAGGGTGGGTTAATGGATAAGAATTTAATTATATATTAGGATTTTAATGGATAAGAATTTAATTATATATATTAGGATTTTAATGGATAATATTAAAATCATTTTAAGGCTGAAACCAATTAGTATTTTAATATATTTAATAAATATTATAATTACGCTATCCTTAGTATAATATAAATGTGCAATTTTTAAACTATAAAAAGAAATTATAAATAGTATAATTATACTAATTATATTAAATATAGTTTTAACAATTTTATATATGTATTTAATAGTTTTGTTAAAAGATATAATATATAATAATAATTAGTAGAATTATATTATTTATAGTTTATTTTTTATTATATAAAATATACATTATATATTAAAATACTAATTGGTTTCAGCCATAAAATGTCCTAATATATATAATTATATTCTTATCCATTAATTTTGGTTTATCGTAATTAAGAATATATTAACATAATTAATATATAATGTGTATTTTATATAATAAATTTTTTTATAAATAATATAATTATACTAATTATTATTATATATTATATTTTTTAACAAAACTATTAAATACATATATAGGATTATTATTACTATTATATTTAATAGTTTTGTTAAAAATATAATATATAAAATATACATTATATATTAATTATTTTCATTTTATTAAAACATACTTTAAAACCTTCGTATAAACCTACCAATAGCCACGGAAAAGCAGCAAAAAAAGGGCAAATGGAAAACTTAAAAACTTAGTAAAAATATTTATTGGGCACTGGGAACGTAAAAATTCTGACAATTACGGCCTCCTCAGCAGACAGCCGGTTTGGTGCATGAACGGTCAGAGCATATGCAGAGCATGGCATGGACATCGGATGGGCGGGTGCAAATTGTGGCCTACATAGACAGTGCCCTCTGGGAGAAGGAAATCCCATGCAGTATGCATCCAGAGGACATAATGAGTACCAGCATTCAATTTCCCTCAGGAATTTTGTAATAATGGAGTCAAAAATTCGTGTGTATTAATTAAGCACCCAAAGTGATTCACTTAGCTCACGAAGTGAAAGCACATTGTGGAATGGCATTGGCAGTCGATGTTAAATACACATTTAAGTTTGGCCTTCTGTTTATTCAACACTTCGAAGAAGTGATGGGCATCAAAATGGGCATGCCAGTAAAGCTGAAAAGCTCCAAGAAGGAGGCTACATTTCTCAACTACATTTCAGATAAATGACTAAAACATATATGCGATAACAAGGACATCTTGTACTTGGAGGCGGTAAGAATGGTGCTTGGGAAGGTTTACTGCTTCTCAAACAACCGCACAAGGGCCAACTTCAACATCTCTTCTTGGTTTTTGGCATCTCTGCTAGACATGAATTTTCCAAAAGAAAGATGTTTGTTGCTGCTACGTTCGGTCTTCAAGGGCTCAATCCTGGTCAGGGATATCGACGCTGTTGTAGTGGCATTACTAGGAGTTGGACTACCATGTCCGGACGATGTCCAGATGATGTGGTGCGCATGTTTGAACAGGGAGTAGAAGTGGAGTGACATCTGTTCATTCTTGACCTAAAAGGATATGAGTTGCAATGGCACAAGTGATGGGCTTTTGTGGGTCACAAGTTCTTGAGTCAGAGGTTAGGACTGGACGTGGTGATCGACATGGAATAGTGTCACGCTTTTGCAAACCTAGTGGGGTCTAGACGCTTCTACGAGGATGCTTAGGAGGCTATGTGGTGGGAGAATGATCAATGTTTTGTTTTTTGCATGCTTTCTCTATAATTAGTAGATAGGCTAAGGAAAATTTAGCTGGCTAGATGCCAAATTTTGAATGTATAGGACCCCACTAGGGATGAACTGAAAGGATGTAATATTTTGATATAATCAATACAAGTTTGCAACTTCGGCTACTATTACGAATCAAAAAAAGAAGAAGGTAATATAGCCCTTATTCATAAAAAAAATTTAAAATAAAATGATCTTGTGATATTGATAAGACTACTTGGAAAAATATTAATTATATTAAACATCAATATTCTAATTTATTTGACTAAGAATTATTTATTTTGAACTTTGGTATAGATAAACCCTATTCTCTTGAGGGAATTAGCTAAATTATAGGGGGAAATATGATTTACCCAAAGTTGAAAATAATATATGAATTATTACTTTGGGTGAAAATATTAAGTGGATGTAAATTTTTTATTAAAAATCCAAGAGTGAAATAAATATACCTTTTATATTTTATGGGTGAAAATTAAAAAGAAAATATTTCATGTAAATAAGTTTAATTAAATATATAATACCTAGGTATTATGTTATAAAAGGGTCTTGTTGAATGTATAGATATGTTGGTTAAATGACTACCCAAAAATATTATAAATATGTAAATTTGGGTGACCTTGGTAATGTAGAATATTCTTCGGCAAACTAAACAATAACAAGTAATGGGCATAGGAGAAGGGGTGTACAATGTGCATCCAACTTGGGGTATAATGTACACTTGGGATTATCCTAGTTAGGGCTTGTGGTGTGTGAGTGAAATATAGGAGAAAAACCACAATTTGATAAATCTTGTGTCAAACTACTATGAGAAAACATCCAACCCAATAAAGAAGAATTGATATGTACTTTAACTCTTAATGAATACAAATATTTGGTGTTATTCCAATACTTTTACTTTGATTTAAAGAAATTCTATAAATATTATTTTGTACATTTTGTAGTACCCCTCCATTTATGCTTATGTTTTATGTTTGCATGTTTTCACACTGTTAGACTTTGGTACTTTGGTTTGGATATTTTGATCGCTGACTTTGAGCGACAGTGGATTCGTTTTGTGATATGATAAACATTGTATGGTGATAATTAATTTCTGACATGCTTTGTAATAGCGTAGATATTTCCTTCATATGTTATTGCTATATATATGTTTATGGTAGACTAACTGTTATTTTAATTTTGTCAGACTGATGTGACGTGTATTGGTGTGGAGAACGGAGTTGCATCACTCGCTTGCGAGTGCCCTGTGGTGTCCGTGATTTTCTCCGCACGGTGTGTTTGTACAATGGATTATATATATATGTATGTCATTTGTGTGATTGCAGGATTGTAGGTACATGACACCAACTCCACCTGGTTACTCAAGTCTGAGCGTGTCAAGACTCAACAGAAATGTTGATTGGGAGGTAGTAACATGGTTTATCCTAGTCTAGTCTTAAACCCAGTCACAGTATATTGTTAGTTTTATTTTGGAGTCTATGGTGGTCTTGTTTGTCTCTGATTGGATTAATTGTTTTGAAAGGAAAATTTTGTCAATTTTATGATAGTTTGTTATTCTTTAATTTACTGTTTATTTAAATTAATTTTAAATGTTAAAAATAAGTTTTACATTTTATTTAATTAATTAATTAGTTTGTTTGGTTAAGTAATTTGATCACTGTGATTAAATTTATTTAATTAAATTAATTAATTAATTAAATTAAAATTGCTTTAATTGTGTGAATAGATTTAAATTTGAAAGTAGCTGTTATGTGGGAAATGGTATTTTAATTGTTAAATAAATAAAATAAATAAAGAAAAGGGAAATTTGTATTTTGAAATTTGAAAATTTTAAATTATTTAAAAGCATGCAAATCTTGAAAAAGAGGAAAGAAAGATTTACCGGAAAGTTGTTAGAAGATATTTTTTTCTTCTCGACATGTGTGCCAGTGGAATTTATTGCTTTTTGGTTAAGGATTTTCTCGGATGTTATCTGGGATTTGGGGAAAAAATGGCAGATTACCTTTTCTTCATGGGAAATGAAAATATAGTGCTCTATTAAAAAAATATTTTTGGTTTGAATTATTTGTGAAATTTGCTTTGGGATCTACTGTATACTTCTGGAAGATCTCTTTCTGGATTTTGTGTTCTGGAGAAGCTTGGAGAATTGCATGCAACAGGCAGCAAAGATTCTCCCCTACAGACAAATTTCAAGCTACAGGAAACAGGTTTTTCATTGTTATTTATTTGATTAATCCTTTTGAAAAGTTTGTTTGTTAAAATTGTTTTAAAATTGTGTCTGCTTGAAGAAAATGTTTGTGTAAGAAATCTTTGTTCTTCTCGGCAAATGATCTGTAGAGAAAATTGTTATTTCTTTGTTAAAAACTTTCTACAGACTTTGTTAATTCTTTGTTAAAAGCTTTCTACAGACTTTGTTATTTCTTTGTTAAAAGCTTCCTGTAGGAAACTGTTTGAATTAAATTTGTGAAGGGAATCATTCATTTGGGAAATGACATTGAAACCTCAGGGAATAAACTATAACTTGTTGGGGAAAAAATTTAGTGCGTATTGTAGAAAATTTCTCAATTTCCCCATTATAAACCCTGTAGAATTTTCTTAATTTCCCCACTGAAAAACCCTGTTGGAATTTAATATATATATATATATATTTGATTATATATTTATCTTCATATACAAATTGAATTGTGAGAATTTCATTTTAAATTCATGCTTATCGCCGTACAGGTGGATTGGGAATTTTTATTTAAAAGACGGATCTGTATGATCGCCGTACGGGCGAATATTAATTTTAAAAAAATAAATAACAATGTTTTTGGGGAGGGCCGAAACCCTCCCCCATTCTCCATATGGGTGGGCGCAACCCTAGTAGGGGTTGCGTCCTCACCATAGGGAGGTCGTAGCTAGAGCTGCGGGCTTCACATTGTTTTATTTTATTTAAAGATATCAAACGCAAATTTTATGTGTTATGTTTAAAATTCAATTTTTATTTTAATGTTTTATTTATATATATTATATTTATATATATATACATATATATATATGTGAATATGAATATATATCTACAGGAATAAATATAATAATTTATATAAATATTTGTAAGATTTGTAATTTATTAAGTTTTAGAAAAATAATTTTGGTATTTTTAAAAAATATTGCATGTAAATTTCAAGATTAATTATTTCTAAAACAGTAAGATTGAAAGAGAAAATTTGGAATACACTTTTATGTGAATTTGAGAAAATTAAAAAATAGATTAAATGAAACAATTTCTTTCATTGTTTTTTTAGAATAGAACTTTTAATAAGTTGATTTATATTCGTGTTATTTTCAACTAATTTAAGTGGATTTAGTAAATCCTAATATAGATGTTTATTTTTCCTGATTTGCCTTAAATAGTATTTTCTCTTTTATTGGTCAAACTGGGAATGTTTTAGATGAAAAAGTCTTCCAGATTAGTTTGTATAGTAAGGGTGTTATTGTAGAAATACAATTCTTGTGTTGACTAAGGTTGTGTACATGGTTTTGCATGGTGTTTAGACACTTGGTTTTATGAACATAGACATTGATGTTCGTTATGAAAAGTGTAGAATTATATGTTGTATTTTTATACACCTTGTTTACCTTAGTCAGCGAAACTTAGATTCCTTTGTTATGTTTAGGGGAGTGGCTTTGTGTGAGGATCGGCACACAAAGTGGTACCTGGGTAACTCATGTAGAGTTAGTAAGTCAGTGAAAACTAAATCAACATATTGGGTATTCTATATAAACATTTAACTGGAATAATTGTGCCTCACTCTTGGTCTTAAGAGTTAGTTCAGTCTTGAGAATGAGTCGAGAAGGCCTGGAATGGCAAATCGATATCTTGTTACTTTAAAAGATATTCGATTCCGCAATAGTTTGCATGTGGGGCCGGGTTTCGTAAGAGGTTACCAAGGTAACCCAAGTTGGGGGCCGGAACCTAGGAAGAAACATCAGGGTAACCTATGCAACGTTGTGATGACACTCCACCTAAAATAACAGTTTACCTTGTGAACTTAGCATATTTGATTGTCTTAATTCTGGAAGCAATGTAACCATCAGTTAAGTATGTACTTGTGTCTAGGGTGAATAGGTGTCTAGATAACCTTATTACTATCTCCTAGCACGGGGGGTGGACCTACGGGTACCACATGGTTGGGTGGAACGTGCACCTTACTCCATTGGGTCCCCAGTTTATGATCATGGCCACGAGAGCTTCATGGATGGAGAGCTCATATTTGGATATTTATGTACTTCCTTTATTGTATCATTGGAAATCTTGTAATTGAAACATCCCTCAATTGTTATGAGGTGAACATTTGAAATATGTAATTGTAATCTATTATTTGATCTACCTCATCTGAAGAATGAGTATTGTAATATCATTTCAAATGCAATGTAAGAATCTTATTTGTACTTTATACTATCATGAATGGAATTCAAATGTTGTGCAATGTTTATTTTTATGTCTATGTTAATTAAATATATGCAATGCTAAATACTAAAGTCGTCTATGGAATCTCAAGTAGTGTAACGTCGCGTAACTTAGTGAATGTGTGCAACTAATTAAGTTAATATTAACACTTTTAAAAAAAATTATTACACTTACATAGACAAATGCAACATTCCTTAGGTTACAAAACGGGGCATTACACATTTTATCTAAATACAAAGAGAGAGAGAGAGAGAGAGAGAGAGAGGGAGCTAATATAAACTATCAACTTGTTGAATCATGATTGCTTGTTCTTAGATACATTATCATGTATGCATCTAAAGCTAAAATAAAATTAGAGATTTTTTTAATATGTTAATAAGGATATGTATATATTAAAGATCAAAATATTGAGATTTGATAGCATATTGAAAATTCATGATAGAGATTATCATAGGATGGGGCATAAGATCACAAGAAACATGTCTATATTGCAAAAAAATACCTCTTGTAATTTGTTATTAAAATTTAATATCATTAAATGTACGTAGGAAAGTGTTTCATCACTTGAAAATAATAATAGATGGTAGTGAGATACAATTTAGCCACTTAAAATCTTATATGCAATGTACACTTGCTACAACCTTAACCTATAGTGTGCTTATGGATATGTGTATTTAGTTTTTAGCTAGCATAACTATTAATTGAGTTATATAATCATTAATAAGGTCTTATATATGTCGCTAAGCCAAATTGGGTGACATCCATGACATAAGTATGGCATTTATATAGTGGTTAGTTTATTAGCCTTGTATTATAAATTTATTTCTTATTGAAGAAGTTTGGAGTTTTATCCCTCGAAGTGGCTTGTTATTCTCAAGTATTTACAACATGTTTTCTATTATTTTTTATTCTTTGCAATTTATTTCATTACAAGAGGTATTAGAGGACAATATTGGCATTTGGAAGGCAATACATAAGGCAATTTTTTAAAATTTTGGAGGTTAGATTATGAAGCACATGTGTCTCTCAAATTGGAAAATTATTTTCTAATATTTGGAGGGTTCATCAAGGAAATATTGAAGCTACTATAATCTAGATTTGAGGCTATTTGTAATATAATTGAAGGATTTATTAAAAAAATAGGTTTTCCACCAAATTCACTCCCAAGGATGTATAACTATGAATTTCTTGGAGGTTTTTTTAACGAGTGAGATATAGGTCCTATTAATTATAGTAATTTGTTAATATTATTTGGATTTGTCACATATAGTCTACAAAACTCACATATAGTCTCCATCTCAAGATTCTAATTTGTAGGAGATACAATACATAAAACCATCAAATGGTAATTGGAAAACCATGAGCTAAAACCACCCAAAAAGAGGAACCTACAATTATTCCCAATCAAAGATGACTTATGATGTGTCATAACATGCATCATAAGTTGGTCAACAAGCGTAACTTTCCTTTACAATTTTTTTATGCATCCAATAATATTTTACATTTCATATGCAAAATTATGAAATCCATGACTTTTGAATCGATATACCAATTGTGCTCTTTTTTTATAAATTGAAGAGAACATAGAGATATACAAAGCAATAAAAGTTGATTTGAATAAAATTAAGGATATGATGGTGTGAATGCTTCATAAAACTAAGAAGAATTTGAGGGGTTTCCTTGGATTCACTAGATACTATAGAGTATTTGTAAAGAACTATGGTCACATTACAACACTTGTCACAACACTAAAATGAAAAAGGGTATTTTTCTAATAGAATGAGGAAACTAATATAATATTTGAGAGATTTAAGGAGGCTATATGTACTATTCTAATTCCAGACACTCTATATTTCATCAATAATTTTATTATGGAGTGTGGTGTTTTAAGAAACTGTATAAGAGTAGTCTCATATAGGATGGTAGGTCCGTTGCTTTTGAAATTCATTAGTTGAATGGTAAGAATCAAGTCAAACTTATTTATGAGAAAGGAATTCTATATATTCTTCATGAAATCTATTACTAGAGGTAATTTTTGATGGGTAGACACTTCAAAGTAAATAGACACTTCAAAGTAAATACATGTCATGATAGCCTAAGATGTTTTCTAGATTAGTGGCTATCCTTTGAAGAACAACAAATTTGAGTCACTAAAATGTTGGGATATGACTTTAAGATCATTTATAAAAAAGTGAAGGAGAATATAGTGGCCAATGCACTATTTAAAAAATATGATAAGGATGAGGCATTATTATGTGACATCTCAATAGTACAAGCATATTGGGTTGATGAAGAAAAGTTAGAGTGGTAGGACAATATTGCTAGAAGGAATCTTATTCAACAATTATAGAATGATCCAAATAGTTTGGGTAAGTTGGAAGGGAGATTCCTTGTGGTATAAAGAGATATTGTACCTATGTAATAATTCTACCCTCAAACACAAAATTCTATAATATCTCCATGATTCTCTTGTTGGGGATCACTTACTATTTTTGAAGACATATCAATGAGTCAAGTATGTTTATTTTGGAAGGGCTAAAAGGTGAAATTAAAAAAATGTAGAAAAATATTTGGTATGTTAAAGAAATAAAAGGTGAGATAATTAAGACACATGGTCTTTTATAGCCTTTGTTTATTCCTAGCTAGTGGTAGGAAAAGTTCTTTATGGATTTTATCATAGGCCTTCCAAGATTTAAAGGTAAGATTTTCATCATAGTAGTAGTGGGTAAAATTAGCAAATATGCATATATATTCTTATGCATTATCCCATCCTTTTACAATAATTATAGTGACACAAGAATTTATGGAGAATATAAAAAAATTCTATGGTGCCCCAAATGATATCATTAATGATCATGATCTTATATTTATTATCAAATTTTGGTCATATTTATTCTCTTGTTTAGGTACTCAATTGGTTGGTAGTTATTCATTCCATCTCCTATTAGATTGGTAAACTAAGGTCATCCACATGTATTTGGATGGGCATATATGATGTTTTTTACTTAAGCTAAGTAGTCTAAATGGGTGGTTTAGGTACCTCTAATAGAATGGTGGCATAACACTTCCTTCCATATCACTTCAAAAATATTCCCATTTATGGAATTATATGGATACTATCTCTCATCCATCACATCACCATTAAATGTCAAACCATGAGTTTAGGCTATGGAAGATCACATTAATCAATAAAAATAGGTACTTTCTAATCTCAAGGATAATTCAACCATGACACAAAATAATATAAATCAAGATAATCAATGCTATAGCCAAATGATTTTAAATTGGTGATTGGGTTTTCTTTAGATTGAAACTATATAAGAAAATGTCCCTACAGAGACAAAAGAAGAATAACAAGCTATCACTAAAATATTAGGGTCCATATATAGATTCTCTAGAAGATTGGTAGTGTAGCTTACAAACATGAGTTACCTCCAATAATAAAGATAAGTCTATTTTAAATTCACGTCTCGTGTTTAAAGAAGTTGATTAGTCAATAGATCCTTGCATAGGTAATGTTACCAAAAATAGACAACAAGGGAAGAATAATATTGGATCTAGAGTTAATTCTCTAGAATTAAAAAATAAGTTGACCTGATTGAGACAATTGTAAAGTATTTAGTGGAATAATTTACCTATCAAATATGCCACATGGGAAGGTGAAGATTTGGGTAGAAGAATCCACAATTTAATAGTGTTGAGGACAATACTTATGTGAAGGGTGCATTTTATACCTTTAACTTGTGATGTGCATAGGGATACATGTAGTTTGCTTCTACCATAACTCTTAATTAAGTTATATCATGACTAGTATAGTCTTATATAGGTAGTTAAGTTAGCTTGGGTGATATCCCTGGCATAAGTATGGTATATATAAGAGGTAATGGTTAGTTTTTATTAGCACCATATTATGATCTTATTAAATTTTTTTGGAGGTTTTCCCTCTTAAAGTGACTTATTGTTGTAAATTATTAACAATTATTTGTAACATATTTCCTATTATAGTATTATTTTATGCTAGTTGTTTTATGACACCACCTCACCTAGCAATGATAACACTAATTGAATCAATAAGATCTTGCTCATATATTTATTGCCACAAAGGTTTTAATTGTTAAGAGAGAAAATATAAAATAATAATGCAAGTGTTTTCACAATTCTATAATATTTCAAAAGAAAAACAATATTTTAAATTTTTGCTAGAGAAAGCTACTTTTATATAAACATTTTCATTAAATAGACATAGATATAAGCCTCGATAAAGAAGAAATAATCAATAATTGGAAGCACATGAATATACAAAATATAATGCATTGCATATTGATTGCATAGATCAAATTGAGGTTAACCTTCAAGAGAAAGATTATTTTGATATAAAGAGATGGATACAATATACACTACATAAGTGAATGAATGGGAGCTATATCTGAAATGTTCCTTGCTAATAGTGTCAATTTAAAAGAACTTCAAATACTAGGTTGACATGGTTTTGACAAAACTATTGACAACAATATCAAATGGGACAAACATATTCCCACAAATTTACATGACATTATAATTTAATTTGTAAGCACAAACAAGATATCCCAATAAGATGATTCTTCCCACACTAATTTGTACAACCATCACTATACATTATCATTAAAAAATAAATGGCACTTACTATCATTACAAATCACTTTATATTATTCCTTGAAATACACTATAGATGGAAAATCCTATCTAATTAGTTGCATAAGGAATGCACTTCAAAATATAGTTCCAAAAAGAATAAATCCACTCGTTCTCACTCCAATGAGAACTACAACATTTATCATACATTCCTCAACTATGCATACAACCCTCAAGGTTCTAATTAAAGAAAAGAAACCATTGCAAGGAAAAGTAGTGACAACATTTCATGAAGACATGGAAAATATATAATACATCCAAGGATCATTGATGAGATGAGCTTCATTGCCCTAAAACTACTATGAAAATAGATAGCAAGTTTTGTGAAGCAATCCCCCAAAAACATCTCTACTTTGGTGATAATTAAATAATTCTTATAGGAGGTCTTACCCAACTACCACTTATCATGGACAAAGCTATTTATACATCACACTCAACTACAAAAAATTTATGACACAAATTTAATATAATTATTACATTACAAATAATATTTAGACAACACAATGACACTCCAACCTAAATGCAACTTATCATACATTACATAACATATTAAAAAATTAGCACTTGACATGACCAAAAAGTATGGATGATCTACATAAAAAATAACTAACAACAAATAAACAAGAAATTATTGGCCAATCAATACACTCATTTGTTGTAAATGAAATCGTAACATTACACAACAAAAAAATGCTAAAACTACTAAATCTACCTATTGCACTCAATATAATCATAAACACATGATGCAAATCAAGCATTAATAATAATGACGAGAAAATACCCAAGAGGTATTACTAAGCAATGTCAATGAGTCAATGCTTACAACAAACTTATGGATACAAGTTGATCTTGTCAATGGATGCTTCAAAGAGGTCAATGATATTGTATAGCTGGTCAAATCTAAACCCCTAGAATTACTTGCATATGTCACACTAATATTTGATAACTATAATGGTGCATCATAGGACCAAACAAGCCCTAAAACTATACCAATCTGACATATATCACAAGCTAATTGTAGACAAATACTATTATCCATATTAGTATATGCAACCATTCAACACATATCACAACACTTACACTAAATAAAGTTATAATTGATATTGGTAAAACTAAAAGACTAGGCCTCACATTTATAGTTATGTTTAGAGTTCAGTTTGTAAAAGGACTTCACATATAATTTACATTCTCTTTCAACCATTATTTTAGAATGAAACAAAATCCCTTCAACATTATTAGGAAGAACAAAGAGGCTCACTTAGATTTAGGTATGTAAATTTTATTACATGCTCTCTTGCATAACAATTCAAAATCCTTGTTTTGATATTTTATTTATCCTCTTTTTAAGGGAAAACTAAAACATAACTAATCAATTTCAATTTGTTTTTTATACATATAAATAGTGAAAAACAAAAAATAAATAGAGCAAAAAATTTGGCCTCCTCAAGAATTTATATTTTATTCTTAAATTAGAATACCTAACAAAATATTTAGGCATTAAGATTTAATTTGATAATTTTTTATTTCAATGTATAGTGACAATGACAAATTCAAAAGAGAAGTTATTGTCAAACTAATATTTCAAAAGCGCAATATCACCTACAAAGAGAAAAACGACACTTTTGAGGATTATTTTTTATGCAAGATGGATATTGATCTTAATTTCAAATTTGAAGGGAAATGAAGAGTTCAACCAAAATCTAGATATGAAAATATTGACTAAGAATTGCAAGACAAAATTATATAAATTTTTATTTTAACAAATTTGTAAGCATTACTATGTTCTTATATAAAAATATAAGTTGGGATATCCTTTGTTATTGAAAAATAGTTAAACAATATCTATTGACTCATAAAAGTACACAATTGAATTCTGATAGCAATATCACAATTTGACACATGGAAAATACCTCCTACTTGTCAATATCTATTGAAACATATGGACATGCACAAATCCATCATACAATGAATATTTGTACAAATCAAAATTAGAAGTTGAACTCAAAACATGTACATATATTGCTATATCCCTAATCAAATAATATTAAAATTAAATTTGATAATGTGATTAATAATTTATTATTTTCAATTAAAAAATATAACTTTAAAAAGCAATAAATTTTAACGTTACTTTAAATTTCCTATCAATATATCCCTTGCATAGGAGGTGAAAATACAAATGTGAGTATAATTATATCTATTTTAACAAAACCAACATATTTATTAAGCAACTTAAGAGGGGAAGGCAGAACCACAATGACCGAAAGCGGCTATCCAACCAATGAATGCACCAAAGGCATGGATGGGGTCATACATTAAGTTAACTGCTAATTGGGGGGCTGGATGCATGATGGTGTTGCTCAACATTAAATAAACTACTGATTGGACAATTAGATGCATGGTGTATGACCCCATTCATACTTCCGATACATTAACAGAATTGGGTAACTGCTTCCCACAATGACCAACCTACCCATTATTAGGTAGATACCTTTCCCTCATCCTTATTATAGGTAAGTGGGAACACATGGTTTTCTCTCTATGAGAAGACTTGTAGAGTATGGATTCACTTTGAATAAATTCCACATCATTATGAGTTGGGTCAGCCCATACTTCTTTTTTTTCAAAGTGGAAGGAAGAATATCAAAATTTTATAAAGAAAAAGGCAGCGTGTGGTAGGTGGATTCGTAGAAAATTTGGTCATGTGACGATAGCGCCTTCATCTTTATGGATTCTCTTCCCGCACGTGCACGAGAAGTTAGAAAGATCTAACAATTATGAAAACATCCATACGGTCTTCACACTAAGTTATTATGGTATATTTTCTTCCTAATGTTTCGCTTTACTAATGATTGGGTTATTTTTAAGTGTTGATTATTGTGTTTAAAAGTACATTTGTGTCGAATTTGATAAATAATTTTATTTTGGTATGTTAGATTTTGATTTGGTCTTGTAGATTATCAATTGATTCAATTTATTTTGATGTCATATACCTATTTGAATCTCATTTTTTTAAAATTTAGACTGATGTTTCTTTTACTTCATTATCATTAAATATTATTCAAAATTAAATTTATTTTAAGTATATATTAGAGTAGTGTTTAAGGACTTGACTTATCTTTGTTTGTTTAGATTAACATGGATTATGATGCGAGTAAATTATGAGAGTATCATAATTTTATTGTAATTGTATAATTTATTTGTATAATCATCTTAAACATATTATACATTTGTTTAATATATTTTTTCTTGGTTGATTGTATTGCTTGTTCTCACTATGATTTAGACATCAAAAGATTGAAGTGAACAATTTTTCGTTATCAAATTTCTAAAAATTTAGTTCTAAAGGCGCATGTATGAATTTGAATTAGAGCAAACCATAATGTATTTACAAATTCTAAGCACTCATCTAAATAGAACCTTAAAATTCCAAAATTATAATAAATCATTTTCTAACATTATTTACAACATATTCCACTAAAAAAACACAAAACAAATACATTTTAGAATTTTTTTTTTTTAATAATAACTACAATTCAAAAAACAACAAACATTTTACCCCCCCATCATTTTAATAATAGTTGCTACAATTCAAAAATTAGACACAATTTTAATAAAACAAAAATGAAAAAACTAAAAAACTAAAAAATCTAAAGCCAACATGTAATAAATTATATATATATTAAAAAAATCATATATAAAATAATACTAATATTATTAATAAGGAATGGTGTGATGGTTAAGTTGTGTTGTTATTCTTACTGTTATCACCTGAAATTGCACCCTTGTTGAAACCGATGTTCAACACCTCAGTGTAACATTGGAAGACCTCTAAAGATGTGGGTTTCTTGCAGACAGAGGTCAACCTCTGGAGAAAGCCGGCTTCCTTTGTGTTATCACCTAAATTATTGATTCTTCGAAGGGAAAGGGAGAAGGGAAAAGCATTAAAATAAAGGTTAAAATCTAAGGTGATACACCGAATTGATGAGGAATCATGAAATGAAAACAAGATGAACATACACTGGGAAGCTTAACTTCAACTGTTTCACATACTCAACACAACTTCTTTTAGACTTATGCATCAATCTTAACAGGCTCGATCTACATACACATCTTAGGGAGGAAAGATAAATTTCACAGCTTCAAGGCATGAATGTAGACTAATAAAACATAGTTAAAGACTTGCATAATCAAAAGAGAGATGCAGAAATGAGAGCAGTACAAACATGAACACTAGCTTTGAAGGTAAACTATGTGTTGCATTCCAGATTCCAGTTTGAGTTACAAAACACATACATTTAGTCGAGAAAGGATTGATAAAAAATCACTAACTCTTTAGAGTGTATAATCTGAACTATTTACAAAAAGGAAAAAAATGCCTTATATATCAAAATGTGTCGGCCCCTTAGGGCATACAAAAAATATCAAGGGTTAGAAAAGATCTGCCCCTTAGATCTTTTTATTTAAATTAAATGTTGCACCTTGTGTGTCCATGTCACTTATGTCGGTGAAGAAACATTCCCAGAGAAGCCTTCTTCAGATCTTTCTGCAACCACCGCATTCACTTATGCTCCTCGTGTCGATCTTTGAATCTTTTTGGCCGAGTGCTTTGAATGCTCCTAAGCTCAGAATAGATATGCGTTGCTTTTCATCCTGTTTCATGTTTTTAGACTGCCGCGGCTCGCTTTCAGATCTTTCTGATTGATCAAGTAAACTCCACGTAGATTCTTCGGGCGGTCACAAACTCCTCCTGTAGAATTGCATCTCGGCAAGACACTAGAAGTGTCTCACCGATGCAATTATGCCCTTCTGAGGCTATTGGTATAACATGACACTATCGATGAGAGCTCTTATCGAGCTTGCAAAGTCATACTGAAGTCAGCTTTGCTTTGGCTCATAACATCGGCAAGACACTACCGAGTTGGAAGGATCTCATAGTGATGTCAGATCCTTCTACCCGGGCTCATTCTGTATCGGTCGGATCCTTCCTTGGTCGGCGAGACCTCTCACCGAGCTTCCTCTTGTCTCCTTTTCCTTTTCATTTCACCATCTCCCCGAGCTCCTCTTCAGTCGGCAAGACTCTGAGTGTCAGTGAGACATTTTATCGAAGGAAAAACATTACCCCAAGGCCCTTCATCTTCGGCAGGAGTTGATTGATGTCACCCCGAATGCACCCTTTTCTACCAAGCCCTTCATTTCTTTCAGCAAGACTCTAGCAAGTCGGGAAGACTTCATAGCGAGGTCCCCCAGTCATACCGATACCCCCTTCAGTCACCAAGACTGCACCATGTCCGCAAGATACTACTCTGACAAATGGAAGCTACACCAATGTCTTTTATGTCAGGGAGACCCTCTGTTGGTCGATGAGACCTTCTGCCTTGTTGGATATTTCCTTCCTGAACTGGTTCCCCTTTAGCAAGACTTCAGTTGGTCGCTGGGACCTCGTGGTGATGACTTCAACTCTTGGCAATCTCCTTTATTGTCGGTGAGACATTGGCCTGTCAGCCAGACCTCTCGTCGGGCTCCTTATCTTTCGGCGATGAGCTACTTTTTCTTTGGTCAGGGAGATGTCGCCATCTCGGTGAGACCTCAAATTCAGGGAGACGTCTTGTCAGTAGCACCTCCCTATGCCAAAGATAAACCTTCCTCGTCTCGCTAAAACATCTCCCTGTCGGCAAGACCCCTTGCCGATACCTGCATCTTTCACTGAAACCTATGGTCGCCATGAGTCTCCCCGATTGACGATTGAATGGCCTATCCTTCTTGTCGCCAAAACATCCTGGGTCGATGAGACATCTTGTAGAACTCAATCCTTATGCTGAGAGCCTTTAGAGTTGGGGGACCTTGTGACTTCGGCAAGACCCTTTGTCGAAGCTTGCTTGCTTTGCCGACGCCGCCTGACTTCGGCGAGACCTCTTCCGATTGGTAAGACCTCCTACCGAAACCTGCACACATACGCCAAAGGGATCCTACTTTGCTTTGTCGGCGAGACCCCATGCATTCGCTGAGACTTCTCTCCAAAGAAAAGAACTTCCGCCGAAATGAATATCCTTTTGTCGCTAGCATGATGATCGATGTCTTGCCGATAGGGACCTGTAGGTGAATCCCACTCACCGTGACACTCCTGGGGTCTTGGCGACTCTCTCCTTAGAAGATTTTCATGTCAAACTTGAACAAGGCATGCTTCTTCACTAAGTTCCCTGTGACCTAGCATCAGATTCATGACTTTTTCCCTAGGCCGAATGCTCCATTTGGCCTTCTCGAACCTCTTAAACACAATTTTCCTTGCCTGATTTAGTTTGAGGGTAAAAATTAGGTAACATTTATGGCGACCTTTGCTAGATGTTTGCCTACTAAACATGAAGATAAGTAGTCTAGGCTTATCCATTGGGCATGGAGTCGTTAGGAGGATCAGAAAACAAATAAAAATATCAGTTTTGCACATGGCCGCAACGAGCTTGAGATCCACAAGACACAACAGGTTGCCAGAAGAAAAACAAAACAGGGGAAAATGAAAGAGAAAATACTATGCCATCACAACACCCAGGAAATAGAAAATAATTAACCTGAAGCGTAGAAGCACTTATTGAAAATATAAACCTAAACTAATATATACAAAAGAGGAACCCCATCAGACTTGAAAACAGAGCTTAAGATGTATCCCATTGACTGAGATAGGGAGTACCTCCCCTTCTGTTGTAGCCAGCTGATAAGAATTGTGCTCCTTACAGTCTCTGATAAGGAATGGACCTATCCACATGTTATCAAACTTGGTGTGATGTCCTGGCTTACTTTTCAAAACATCCCATTTCTGCACGAGATCTCCCACCTTGAAAATTTTTTCTGTAGCCTTCTTGTCAAATGTTCTTTTCATTTGGAGCTAATGATACTCCAAAGCTTTCATTGCTCTGTCCCTTGATTCTTCAAGCTCCATGAGCTCTGCATACCTCACAGACATGGGGTCCTGTCCCTCAAACATCTCTAACTGGTGAACAACGTCTAGAGTTGGAAGCTCCATAGATAGAGGTAATCTAGCCTCTTTGCCATAAACCAACATATATGGTGAATTACCAATAGACTTCTTAGGAGTCACTCTGTCTACCCAAAGTGCATACTTTAATTTAGTATGCCAGGTCCTTTGATTATCCTCCATTGTTCTTTTGATAATCCTGATGAGATTCTTATTTGTGCTTTCAGCTAAACCATTACCCTGAGGGTAATAATTTGAGAATGTATTCAAATGAATGCCATGTTTAACAGCCCAATCAGTTAATCTTAATCCCACAAATGCAAGAGTGTTATCAGATATGGTAGAGTCAGGAACTCCAAATCTGGTGACTATATCTTCATAGAAGCTCAAAACTGAAGACTCCTTTGCTTCTTTCAAAGCTATTGCTTTTGTCCACCGTGTGAAATAGTCTATAGCTGTGAGCACCCACTTGTGACTAGCACTAGAAGGTGGATTTATTGGCCCAATGAAATCAATGCCCCATCTCATGAAGGGATGCTCCACTTGAATTGGATGCAGGGGCATAGCAGGAAACTTTTCCTTTCCTGCGAATAGAGCACATTTGATACACTTTCTTGACCAGGAATATGCATCTTTGAACAAGTTGGGCCAATAGTAAACAACTCTCATGATTTTCCAGGCAGTAGTTCTTGGGGCAAAGTGACCTCCTGCAGCTCCATCATGAAACTCATGAAGTACCTTCTCAATTTGATGACTGTGAATGTATCTTAACAGGACACCATTCAGATCCTTTTTGAAAAGAACATTGTTTAACAGTACATATGGTATGGACTGCAATCTAAAGTATCTTCTTTTAGCTCTGTTCAAACCTGGTGGGCACTCACCAGTTTGTAGAAATTGGGTCATATCTTGAACCCAATTAGTTATCCCCATAGGAACATCATTTTGAGCATTTTGAAACTCATTTGTATTAGTAAGCACAACATCCTTCCCTAATTTAGTTTTACTGCTTGACCTTGTAGCAAGTTGCTCACAAAGACCTTTACCTCTAACTAGTTTGGTGATCTTAATATCTACATCATACTCCATGACCTTGGTGACCCACCCTGCTCTTTTTTCATTCAAATCTTTGTTCAACAAAAACTCCTTCACACTTGAGTGTGCCACCAGAATATGAATCTTATTGTTTGACACTAGAGGCTTAAACTTCTTTAAGCTTCTGATCATGGCAAGAACATGTTTCTCAACAAAAGTATACCTCTCCTCATAATCAGTAAGTACCTGTCTAAAGAAAGCTATGGGTTGTTCTAAGTGATCACTACTTTTCTGAACCAGCATGGTAGAGATTGAACTACTGCTACCAAAAGCATACAAAAAGAAGTCTTTAGAGAAATCTGGATTTATCAATGTTGGAGCTGACGCCAAAGCTTCCTTGATTTCTTCAAAACTGTGTTTTTCTTCTCCAGTCCAACTGAAAATTGCATTATCTTTTAACATAGCTATTAAAGGTTGTAATAGGTTTGCAACATCTAGGATGAACCTTCTCAGAAAGTTGATTCACCCCAAAAAGCTCTGCAAACCCTTCTTGTGACTGGGTAATGGCAACTCAAGTATGGCTTTAACTCTTTCAGGGTCAATAGTAATTCCATCCTTTGATACTATATGGCCTAACAATTTCCCTTCATGAACAACAAAGATGCTCTTTTTTGGATTGAGAGAGATACCAAACTTTGCATTTTTTGAAAACTTGCTTAAGGTGTAACAAATGTTCATAAGCATTCCTAGAATAAACTATGATGTCATCTAGATAAATCAACATAATCTTATTGATCAAACTTTGAAACGCCATGTCCATGGCCCTCTGAAACATGGCACCAACATTAGATAAACCAAAAGGCATCCTTTTGTATGCCATGGTGCCCCACTTAGTTGTAAAAGCAATTTTGAACTGATCTTCCTCTTTAACCAACACTTGATTATAACCCAAAAAACCATCTAACAAGGAAAATCTCTCAGAACCAGCAACTACTTGCAAGATTTTTTCCATGGAGGGCAGCGGGTAGTGGTCTTTCAAAGATGCTTGGTTAAGATCCCTGAAGTCTACACAGAGTCTTATCTCGCCATTTTTCTTCCTAACTGGTACAAGGTTAGAAACCCATGAAGTATGCTTAATAGGAAAGACAATACCCCCCTCAACTAATTTGGTCAGCTCTTTAATCATTAAGGGCTCAAGCTTAGGATTCAAGGGCCTTTGTTTCTGCCTTACTGGCTTAGCATTAAGTTCTAACTCAATTGTGTACTGAGCAATATGGGGATCAAACCCTTTCAAATCTGAATATTCCCAAGCAAAGACATCATTAAATTCTTGGCATAAAGCAACAAAAGCTTGTTTATCTTCATGTGAACAAATTTTGCCTATCTTAAGGAGCTTACCTTTGAAAATCTCCAGTTCCTCATAATGCTCTTCTTTGATTTGCAAGCCAACTTTACCCTTTTTAAGTTGATCATCAGTACTAAAAATAGACTCTAAGGTAACAAGGCCTTTGGGTAACTTATTTTTCCTCAGCTGTATGACTTGGTCATCATACTGTTGCTTAAGTTTTGCTTGATTCACCATGGAGAACTGATCTTCTTCGAGCAAGAAAGAAAGGATTTGTTCATCACTGTCAAAAACTTTCCAGTGAATGTTGTTATCAGGAATTGATGGCCTGACCACAACATTCACATACTATTGTACCTTCTCTTTTCTAATGTCACCTAGAATATCAAACTGTGCTCCAATGGCTGCAAGCCTATCAACATGCTTGTTCTGATTCCTTGGAATAGACACTAAGTTAAAGGCATCAAAATCCTCAAGCATGTTCCACACTCTGTTCCTATAAGACTTTAGTGTGTCATTTTTTGCAACATTCAGGCCTCTTATCTGATTGACAATTAACTCACTGTCCCCATATACCTTCAAGTAGGCTATCCCTCTCTTCCTCGCCCACTCAAGGCCTTGAACAAGGCCCTCATATTCATCAATGTTATTAGAGCATGCGAAAGCAAAACAGAAAGCAGAATAATACTTATCACCCCACAGAGATACAAGCATTGCACCTCCCCTAGCGTCATTTTTGCTTCTTGAACCATCAAAATACATTTCCCATAATTTATTTTGCTACTCAAACTAACTTTCTGCACTTCTCTCGAGATTTGGAATTTTTGTCCCAGCTTCATGCAACACATAATTTCCCAGACCAACATCCTGAATAAGCTCATTTGGATTATCAACCACGTTCTCAGCTGCCTATTCATTCAGGAGTACCTCAGGTACATTCACAACTTGTAACTTTTGTGCTGCAGCAAGTTCAGTATTCTCTAAAATAATAGAATTAACATTTATAGGAGATGGCACATAAGGTTTGATGTGATCCTTGGCAAGGGAATCAGAAGTTATAGTTACCTTAGTACCATACCTAGTCCTAAAAAGAATATGGGACCAATCTGAAGACAAATACCCTCCAATTTTACCTGTGAAGTCTCTAGATAGGCATAGAGCAAAAAATGGAGGCAAATCTATAACAAACACATCTTGTGGAATTGAAAAATTGGGACAAGCATGTAGTGTGAGATTCAAGTTTTTGATAACACCTAAAGTGTTTACTACTGTCCCATCCAATTGAAGTACTCCCTTTTCTAATGGCTGGTATTGTAAACCTAGCTAGTCTGCAATCTTTTTTGGCATCACCGAACTGCTAGCCCCACTATCAACCATGCAATTGTGTACCAGTTTATTCCCCACTATTAAGGAAACATAGAAAGGAGGGGGCTTGACACCATTACTTTGCTTTATGGTACTATCCAAAGGTGCATTGGTTAAAACTAACTTTGTTTGGCCTAAAGAGACTTCATTTGGAGGATTCAAACTAATTGGATTTGATAAGGCTGACTGTAAAAAATTGATTTGACCAGGGATTGCTAAAGAGTCCCACATCAAAATTGAAACATTCATTTTTTTCATAATTTCAACAATGTTGAAAGGTGCAGATATAGTTACCTTTGGCTATGTCTTTACAATAGCATGGTCAGGTTGCACTTGACTTGCAAATGAAGCATGTAAAGGTTGATCCTTACTAGTGTCATAACCTTGCTACAAAGTGCGTAGTACTTGCTGATTTGATAGACCAATAACTCCCTTATTCTTATTCGTTGCTTGTTCAATCTCGAAAGCCCTCTTCTTGGCTCTAGTATTAGCAGCAACAAATGTGTCACCCTGGTTCACTCCACAAAATTCTTCTCTCTGCCAATTCAGGAGAGTTGAATCATCTCCAGGTTGATCTTGCTGTTGTGGATACCCCTCCTTAGGAAAATCTTGCGCACCTACAACACTTTGCACCATAAGAGCTTGATTGATGATGCCATTAGAGCATGTAGCTTGATTATGTGCCTGATTACATAGATAACACCACTCATAATCAATAGTCAGATTGTTTTGAACAAGAACAAGCTCTTTGACAGCACTAATTGGGACTAAGTTGTATGCCTGAAAAAGTCGTGTAGCAACATTTTGTCTTGAGCCTTGGTAATTTCCTTAATATTGTTGTCTATTACCTTGATATGCTTGTTGTTGGCCTAGATTCTACTGTTGATGAGGCCTACTATATGATTGTTGCTTCTCTAAGCTTACAAGCTTGTTACGAAAAGACTGCAATAGAATTTTGATTTCCTGTAACTCATTTGGAGAACTGGAAGCAGCATTTTCTTGCGTTCCAGCAACTGGAACAATAGCTGGCAGCATTGGTATAGCTGGTAGAGGTGTGAAATGAGGTATTTGCAAAGGAATGTTTGCATGAATTTCTGGAAGTATACGCATTGGAGGCCTAGGAGAAAGTTTACCAACTTGTATTAAGTTGTTCTCAGCTCTGATTGCTATTTCAAAAGCATCTGGAAAAGACACTCCTCCCATTAACTATATCATGACAGCTATATTGCTATTTAGAGCCCTCAAAAAGTACAAAAATGCATACTCTAGAGGTGGCCTCACCGTTGCAGGGATTCTATCCCAAGTTATTTGAAATTTGAAGTTGAAATCATTCATCTGTTCTTGTGGAGCCCTCTTAATTGTAGTTAATTGTTCTAATAGAGACAAGTTATCAGACCTGTCCTGAAATTGCTTATGCAAATTGTCTGCAAATTCATCCCAAGTTGCAATTGAACTAACTGGTAGGCTCCTATACCATTGGACAACTCTTCCCTTTAGTGAAGCAGCTAGGAATCTCACTACAACATCCTCTTGGGTTATGTGATGGACTCCACATAACGAAGCCACATCTCTCATGTGTTCAATCAGGGTAGTTTGATCTTCTCCCGTGAAAGTTGGTAGACTCTTCAAGGCTGCCATTGGAATGTCATTATGATGTGCAAAATTCAATGGGCTCCCTCCATTAAAAGCAACAAAGGGTTGATTCCTTGGAGCAGCCATTGGAGGTGGCTGAGGAGGATTTATGGTACTCTAAATGAAACAAAAGACGAAACAACAATGTGTGATCTTATAGATGGAGGAGTGGATTGAGTTCTTCTAGAATAGATAATTGTTGTTCCACACCTTTCTGTTGCTCTGCCTTGTCTTCTTGGTGGTAACAGCTGCAAATATTCGAAAGGACCTGAGCTGCTCCTTGTCTGCACTCTTCTCATAAACTGCATAATCTGTTGATCCTGAAATTCTTTCTCTCTACGGAGTTGCCAAGTATGCACAATTGACTTTTCTAAAGTCTAGGACTTGCCGGTTGCATACCAAACCAGCAGTTCAATCTAATTTTTGTCCCACTGGACGTGCTAAAACTGTTATCACCTGAAATTGCACCCTTGTTGAAACCGATGTTCAACACCTCAGTGTAACATTGGAAGACCTCTAAAGATGTGGGTTTCTTGTAGATAGAGGTCAACCTCCGGAGAAGGCCGACTTCCTTTGTGTTATCACCTAAACTACTTATTCTTTGAAGGGAAAGGGAGAAGGGGAAAGCATTAAAATAAAGATTAAAATCTAAGGTGATACACCGAATTGATGAGGAATCATGAAATGAAAACAAGATGAACATACATTGGGAAGCTTAACTTCAACCATTTCACATACTTAATACAACTTCTTTCAGACTTATGCATCAATCTTAACAGGCTCAATCTACATACACATCTTAGGGAGGAAAGATAAATTTCACGGCTTCGAGGCATGAATGTAGACTAATAAAACAAAGTTAAAGACTTGCATAATCAAAAGAGAGATGCATAAATGAGAGCAATACAAACATGAACACTAGCTTTGAAGGTAAACTCTGTGTTGTATTCTAGATTCCAGTTTGAGTTACAAAAAACATACATTTAGTTGAGAAATGATTGATAAAAAATCACTAACTCTTCAGAGTGTATAATCTGAACTATTTACAAAAAGGAAAAAAATGTCTTATATATCAAAATGTGTCGGCCCCTTAAGCCATACAAAAAATATCAGGGGTCAGAAAAGATCTGCCCCTTAGATATTTTTATTGAATTTAAATGTTGCACCCTACCTATCCATGTCGCCTATGTCGGTGAAGAAACATTCCCAAAGAAGCCTTCTTCAGATCTTTCTGCAACCACCACATTCACTTCTGCTCCTCGTGTTGATCTTTGAATCTCTTCGGCTAAGTGCTTTGAATGCTCCTGAGCTCATAACAGATACACGTTGCTTTTCATCCTGTTTCACATTTTCAGACTACCATGACTCACTTTCAGATCTTTCTTATTAATCAAGTAAACTACATGTAGATTCTTTGGGCAGTCACAAACTCCTGTAGAATTGCATCTCGGCGAGACACTGGAAGTGTCTCACCGATGCGATTATGCCCCTCTGAGGCTATTGGCATAACATGACACTATCAATGAGAGCTCTTATCGAGCTCGCAAAGTCATACCGAAGTTAGCTTTGCTTTGGCTCAAAACATCGGCAAGACACTACCGAGTTGGCAGGATCTCATAGTGATGTCGAATCCTTCTACCCGAGCTCATTCTGTATCAGTCGGATCCCTCCTTGGTCAGCGAGACCTCGCTGAGCTTCCTCTTGTCTCCTTTTCCTTTTCATTTTGCCATCTCCCTGAGCTCCTCTTCAGTCGGCAAGACTCTAAGTGTCGGTGAGACGTTTTACCGAAGGAAAAATGTTACCCCAAGGCCCTTCATCTTCGGCAAGAGTTGATTGATGTCACCCCAAACACACCCTTTTCTACCGAGCTCTTCATTTCTTTCAGCAAGACTCTACCAAGTCAGGAAGACTTCATAGCGAGGTCCCCCAGTCATACCGATACCCGCTTCAGTCATCGAGACCACACCATGTCAGCAAGATACTACTCCGACAGATGGAAGCTACACCGATGTCTTTTATGTTGGGAGACCCTCTGTTGGTCGGTGAGACCTTCTGCCTTGTTGGATCTTTCCTTCCCGAGTTGGTTCCCCTTCGGCAAGACTTCAATTGGTCACTAGGACCTCATGGCGATGGCTTCAACTCTTGGTGATCTCCTTTATTGTCGGTGGGACATTGGCCTGTCGGCGAGACCTCTCACCGGGCTCCTTATCTTTCGGCGATGAGCTACTTTTTCTTCAGTCGGGGAGACGTCGCCATCTCGATGAGACCTCAAAGTCGGGGAGACATCTTGTTGGTAGCACCTCCCTACGCCGAAGATAAACCTTCATTGTCTCACTGAAACATCTCCCTGTCGGCAAGACCCCTTGCCGATACCTGCATCTTTCACTGAAACTCATGGTCGCCATGGGTCTCCTCGATTGACGATTGAATGGCCTATCCTTCTTGTCGCCAAAACATCTCGGGTTGCTGAGAAATCTTGTAGAACTCAATCCTTACACTGAGAGCCTTTAGAGTCGAGGGGACCTTGTGACTTCGGCGAGACCCTTTGGTGAAGGTCGCTTGCTTTGCCAACGCCACCTGACTTCGGCGAGACCTCTTCCGATCGGTAAGACCTCCTACCGAAACCTGCACACATACGCCGAAGGGATCCTGCTTTGCTTTGTCAACGAGACCCAATGCATTCGTCGAGACTTCTCTCTGAAGAAAAAAACTTCCGCCGAAATGAATATCCTTTTGTCGTCAGGATGATGATCGATGTCTTGCCGATAAGGACCTGTAGGTGAATCCCACTCACCGTGACACTCCTGGGGTCTTGGAGACTCTCTCCTTAGAAGATTTTCATGCCGAACCTGAACAAGGCAAGCTTCTTATTGAGTTCCCTGTGACCTAGCATCAGATTCATGACTTTTTCCCTAGGCCGAATGCTCCATTTGGCCTTCTCAAACCTCTTAAACACAATTTGCCTTGCCTGATTGAGCCTGAGGGTGAAAATTAGGTAACAATTACCATCAAGGTTTTTTTTTTTTTTTTAGACTGCAGGAATCGGGATTCTTACCATCAAGGTTCAAACCTCATTAGGGTGGAATTTATATTGGCGATGAGGTCCCCCATTTTTTACTTCACCGGATCAAAAGCATTTACCCCTCTTAAATTTTTTTTATTAATTTATTACTATTATATTATTATTTAATTATTATTGTTATTATATTATTTTATTATTATATTTTCATAACTTTGATATTATTATTAATATTAGTATTATTTTATTATTATTATGTTATTATTAATATAGATAATATTACTATTATATTATTATTTTATATTTGGTATCATTATTTTATATTATTTGGATAAAAAATCTATAATGCATATTGATTATTTTAGTGTGGGTTAGGATTATGGTTAATGGTTAGCGATAGGGAAAGGTTAGGGTTACAATTATGGTTAATGGTTTACGGTTTAATGTTAGGGTTACAATTATGGTTAATGTTTGGGTTAGGGTTAGCATCAAGATAGTTTTTTTATGACTTTTAGGGTTATATGATCAAGCTTGGGATTACGATTAAGATTACGATTTAATCCATGTTAGGATTAAGATTAGGTTTAGGGTTTGGGTTCATTTACCATTTTTTTAGGCCTATAATTCAATTAGGATAAGGGTTTTGTAAACACTAAATCTACAAAAAAGCTTAAACCTCAACAAAAATTAGCATGGGTTAGTTTAAACCAAGCAAATAAAATGTTCTTATGAGATATTCCAACATGCTTCATAATGCAAACAAAACAACAAAAGATCAAAGAAACTAATTGAGAGCATACAACAAAAGCATGGTGCATACCTTATCCCATAGTGGATTGGTGCTACTTTGATGTGGAAAGTAGCCCTTTCCCAATCCCTTGATAGGCTTGATGATGGATGTGCGATGAACAAAATGGCAAGAACCTAGCTATGATGGAGAAATTCTATGCTAACTTGGATGATATTGTGAATAATAACCTTGCATGAAATTATGGATCCTCAATCAATAGTGAAGGCCTCTATTTATAAGGAAGGAGATTTGAAGAGTGAAGAATAGGGAGAATGTGGAATTAAAGATTGGACCAATGGAATTGCACCACTTGTCAACATGCTAATGAATCTAGAGGAGATGTGCTCACACATGTGTGAGCACATCTTTGAAGATGGGAAGTGTAAGAAGAATGAATGCCAGGGTGGCTTCTGTAAGAGGAGGTGTAAGAGTCATTTAATGCCAAGGTGGCTTGTGTAAGAGGAGGACATGTAAGAACTATAAATGCAAAGGTGGCTCAAGAAAGAAGACAAAAGTCCTTTGGGAGGGAAAAGTCAAGTGGGTGGAATATTCAAAGAATATGCCATTTTTGAATAAAAATAGGGTAATTTAGTAAATCAAATAAATTGATTTACATGTGCCACTTAGTTAGTTGACCAAGGTTGACTTACCCTAGGGTGGAGTTAAAAGCTAGAGAAATGAGGGATTAGTGTTAGGAGTTAATTAATCTAGGTTTAAATAGCTTAGGTGAAATTAGTTGATTTATGACATTTGATTTAAATGTTTGGGTTTATTTAAATCAAATGAGGGGATGTTTAGGACTTTAATTAAATAAATTGATTTATTTAATTAAAGGAAGAACATTAGGATTTTAATTAAATAAAATTGATTTATTTAATTACAAGAACATTAAGATTTTAATTAAATAAAATTTATTTATTTAATTAAAGGAAGAACATTAAGATTTTAATTAAATAAATTGATTTATTTAATTAAGGGAAAGAACATTAGGATTTTAATTAAATAAATTGATTTATTTAATTAAAGGAAGAACATTAGGATAATCTGATAAAGTGTATTATCTTATTTTAGGGGGAAGATTATTCAATTAATTGGTTAGTGTGGAAATGATTAAGGAAGAATCGGTGTTAGTTAATCAAAATCAAGTGCACGATATCGATCAAGATATTTTGAGTGTCTACATTTTTCCCCTCTTTGAAGCAACTTACTAATTGCGTTGGTTCAAAGAATGACGTTACCGAGATCAAAATTCAAGAATTTTCTAAAAAAATTAGATGCCCCAATCTTGCCCCATCGAAAAGTACGCTGGTACACTACCGCCTCGAGAGATCAGGCAAAAAGTTTGATTTTAGGGTCGATCTCATGACAAAAAGATGCATGAATGGTTATGATGATGATGTTTGCAGTATGGATGTATGGATGCAAATTTTTATGATATGCAACAATTTAAGATGCTTAGAATAACAATTCTATATTATGCCCTAAATGATAATGCAAAATGGATGATGTGATATGCAGTGAGTATGCAGATGGATGCCTTATGCTATGAATATGAGATTTATGTATGCTAATGATTTGTGGATGTAGGATGGATGCATTGGTGACGTTTGGTTGACTATCATGATACCATGTTAGCACAGAGAGAAGAAAGAAGAAATGAGATGATGAAAAGAGGATCCAACAAGTCCAAGATCTGTCAAAAATTCATTAGAAATAATGGTGAGAGATTGATGATGTTTCACTTATCAAAGATTGGGGTTGTAAAGAGCTTACCTTCCTTATGTTTGATAACACACATAGATAGAATGCGTCAAGGTATAAAGAACCAGGATGGTGTTGTACCTCCTGTGATGAACTTTGACTTGACAATCAGATAGGAGTATCCTTGTTCACACCTAACATACAAAACCTATTTAGGATGCAGCTCAGATATTTCAAGCATCTCAGACCAAAAAATGGAAAAGTAGAACCTTACCATGTGGTCAACAAGATACCCAAAATGCCCTCCCTACAGACCAAACAAAGTAAGCATGACTAAGGTTATATTACAAGAATATCTAACAAGCACAACAGATAAAAAGATAATGATCAATGCCCCATTCCTTTCTCTCTAAATCATTTTGATTAGACATTATCGAGAGGTCATTGGAATGAGCATAATAAGATAAATCAAAAGAAAAGATCAAGTACACAAACAAGTCAATGTCCTTCATACCGCTAGCCATGACTAAACGACGATGATGTCTGATGTTGATGTCCATTGTAGGAAGGATGCATCCTAGGACATGACACTATCAAATGATTTTGAGACTGACTAGATGATGGGCTATTGATACCAAGAATTGACCAATTTGTTTACCTACTAACCTAGACTTGAGACCTTGACGATTGAGTTTTCACTTGTAACCTGCTAGACTTGTTTCTGATTGTTTCACCAAAGGTTGGGAGTGACGATCATTTATTATGAGCGAATGTTTATTGTGGGCGAAAGAAAAATGGGATGAATGGATTTTTTCAAATATTTGGATGTTTTTGATATTTTTGAAATGTTTTGAGGTTTTTTTTCATATTTTTGAGATGTTTTACAAATGCTTTTATTTTTAAATTTTTTAATGTTTTTGTGTTTTCTGAGATTTTTACCAAGAACCTAACCTAAAGACCTATCTTAGGGCCCTTGGTGGATGATCAAAGATTAGCCTTGCCTACGTTTTACACGCAAAGACCACATAGTTCGATTAACACAGACTCGTTTATTGATGGGAAATTAACAAATGGATTGCCAGTTTATTATGACAGACTCCTAAAGGATTGACCTAGGGCATTTCAAGGGTACATCAATGATTTCCTTGCCTATGTTCAAGCTCAAACACCCATAGTTTGACACGATGATTCTATTTTTTGACCTGTTTTTGGATTTTTGATATGTTTTGAATGTTTTTGGGGTTTTCTAATTTTCTGAATGTTTTTGGATTTTCTAATTTTCTAAATTTTTTTGGATTTTCTACTTTTAAAGAAGATTTCAAGAATATACACGAATCCAATCCAATGTAGGCATAAGAGCATGCCCCTAGTGTGCGATGCAATAGACTACTCTGATATGGATAGGAAAAAATGACCTTAGGATTGTGCCAAGTAGTACTAGGAGGAACATGATACAAACAAAACATCAAGCTATGATGCAGACGCGAATGGGTGATGGATGCAGATATGGAAGGGTGATGGATGAATGATGCAAAACAAGTTGTAAACATCATGGTGGATAAAAAGTGCTTATTTACACAAGGCGCCTATTTTCCAAGTTTTCACCAAGGTATTTTCCCAAAGTGCCACCAAAGTGGTTTTCACTAGAGGACGATTTTTTTTCTTTACTATTTTCAATCTTTTTTCAGATTCTTTTTTGGATTTTTATATTTTTTGATGTTTTGTATTTTTTTGGATTTATACCTTGCAAGTTTAGGTGTAAAATTTTTTTAGATGGGAGTTGTTGATGGGCTCCTACAAAGGTTCACCTTCTGGTGTTGACAACTGATATGTTCCTGATTTATAACTTGTCGTGACGATGAAGGGCCCCAACCAATTGGATTCAAATTTTCCCTTACTGTTTGGATTTGGTACATTCTTCCAATTCTCCTTCAATACAAGCTCTTTGACTTGAAAGGTCTGACTCCTTATCTTCTTGTTGTAGCTTCGCTTAAGATGGTTTTGGTAGACTTGTAGGTGATTCAAGGCATCCATGCTTCGCTCATCCAGTAGTTCTAGCTCGTTCAACTATGACACCTGATATTCTTCATCAATAATGAGGTTTTGCAATGATATTCTTAAGGATGGGAGATCGATCTCAATGGGAAGGATGGCTTCTGATCAGTAGACCAGGGAGAAAGGGGTTGCACCTATAGGTGTGCGGATACTCATTCGATAGGCCCATAAGGCAGGATTTAGTTGTAAGTACCAGTCACAACCAGCGTCATTGACCATTTTCTTTAGGATTTTCACAATGGTTTTATTTGTAGCCTCAGCTTGGTCATTACCTTGGGGGTAATATGGGGTGGAGAAGTGATGTTGGATATTGAATTTTTGGCATAGCTCTTAAACATCCTGGTTCTTGAAAGGTGTTCCATTATCTGAGATAAGGGCTTGTGGAACATCGCAGCAGAAAATGAGGTAGTTTAGGATGAATTTGGAGATCTACTTCCATATGATATAGGTCATCGGGATGGCCTCTACCCACTTCATGAAGTACTTAGTGGCGGTGATAATGAACTTGTGTCCATTGGATAAGGTGGGTGTGATTTTTTCGATGAGATCGAGCCCCCATTGTGAAAAGGGCCAAGGTGTTATGATCAGTTGGAGCTCCTGAATGTGATCCAAAAATGTCATTGTGTACCTTATTTAAATTATTCAAAGCTTCCTCAGGGTTAAGGCATCGCAACAAGGTTCCTTCGATACTCCTACAATATATGATGTCTCCTAAGATAACAAAGCAGGATGACTTTTTGACAAATGTTTTTTTAAGGTTTAGGGTGATATCAGCGGGGAGGATTCCTATTTTTAACTAGGTGTAAATATCATGATACCAAGGGTCACCGGGACCAACGATTTCACACACGAATTTAGACTCTAGTACCTCAAATGCTGGTATGAGCAACTGCTCTACCAAGAATTCATGTTTATGGACATTATGTGGGTTATCCAGTAGTGATCTAATTGTTGCCATAACATATGTTGCTCTGTTGTTTTCCCTTGGAATTTTCTCAAATGTGATGTCAATGAAGAATTATTTGAGGCTTTCCACTAGTTTCTTGTATGGGGTCACCTTGTCATCTTTTCTTTGGTATTCATCATTTACTCGATTGATGATTAGTTTCAAGTCTCCATAGACCTTGAGTGCCATGATTTTCCATTTTATTGTTATTCTGAGTCCTATGACAAGAGCCTCATACTCTGCAATGTTTTTTGTGCAAGGAAAAGACAACTTATGATGACTTGGGTATATAATCTCCTTGTGGTGTAATGAAGAAGAATCCAGCTCCTGGCCCATGTTGTGTGTAAGATCCATCAAAATATACTTTCTAGTGATATTCTATGCTTAGGTTAAAGATTGACTTATTGGGGAACTCTGATATCAGTGGGTTTTCTGAATATATCGGTGCCTCTGCTAGTTGGTCTGCAATTACATGTCCTTTAATGGCCTTCTGCTCTACATACTCAATGTTTTATTCTGTTATGATCATGAACCATTTAGTTGTTCACCCTGTGAGCATTTCTTTGGAAATTAGATACTTGAGAGGGTCTATCTTGGAAATGAGTTTTATCTGGTGAGCCAACATATAGTGTTTGAGCTTTTGTGTTGCGAACACCACTACTAGGAAATCCTTCTCAATGAATGTGTAATTTAGCTCATGTCCCACCATGGTTCTACTGATATAGTAAATAGCTCTCTCATTCCCATTTTCATCATGTTGAGCTACGAGAGAGCCAAGGGCTGCTATTGTTTCTAATATATATAGGATCAATGGCTTGTTTAGAATTGGTGGCATAAGGACTAGTGGTGTCAGCAAGTACTTCTTGATTTTATTGAAATCCTGGTCACATTTCTCATCCCATTTGTATGCTACCCCCTTATGGGGTAGATGAGAATATGCGATAGCCTTATCCGCTAACTATGGTATAAACTGGGGAATGGATTGGAGCCTTCCCTACAAACCCCATAACTTCTTTAATGTTCTTGGTTCTTCCATCTTGAAAATTACTTTGACTTTAGTAGGATCTATCTCAATTCCCCTCATAGATACAATATACCTGAGGAGCTTTCCTAACTGTACACCAAAGACACATTTCTTTGGATTGAGTTTGACCTTGTATTCTTCTATCCTGTCAAAGATGGATCTTAGAGCTGGTATGTGATCCTGACGCTTTCTTGATTTAGCTAATATGTCATCCATATAGTCTTCCATAGTTTTGTGAATCATTTCATGGAAGATTAGTGTCATAGCTCTTTGATAGGTAGGTCCTACATTTTTCAACCCAAATGGCATCATGTTCTAGCACTAAGTTCCCCATGGATAGGTGAAAGTTATTTTGTAATTGATCATCTTTAGCTATCATGATCTGATTGTACCCTGAAAATCCATCGATTAACGATAGCATTTCATGTCCTGCCATCATATCCACAATCATGTCTATATTTGGGAGAGGGAAATCATCCTTAGGATGTGCTTTGTTTAGGTCTCTGAAGTCAGTGTAGATGAAGATGCCCCTAGTGGGCTTAAAGACAGGTACAAGATTCAAAACCCATTTTGGATAATAAATTGATCGTATGAAGCAGACGTCAAGGAGCTTCTATAATTCAAGTTTGACTAGTAATGCTATTTGTGGATGCATCTTTCTCAACTTTTTGTCTTACTGGTTTTGCTTCTAGATAGACAGCTTGATGGTGAACCACAACCTCTAGATCAAGACCAGGCATGTTAGCATAGGTCCATGCAAATTTTACCTTTCTTTCTCTCATAAATGTAGCTAGAAGTTCTTGTTCTTCAGTCAAGAGTGATTCTTCATAGAAGGTGATATGTGGTGTTTCTTCAATTCCCAGGTTGACTGGATTGCACTTTTCTACCAAGACTACTGACTTTTCCTGATGAATAACACTAATGGGAAGATTGAACCCCTCATCCTCTGGCACCTCAGAGAGGTTTTCACCATTGGATACATCCTTTGTTTTTACTATTTTTAGGTCAGCAAGTGTCACAGTGTGGTTTTCACTTAAAGACCTAGATAATACTCTTAAATTTTCAATTTTGTGACTGAAGGATTCAACCGTTTCCCCATAGTAGGCATGTTTTTCTAGCTCAATTTCAAACCCATATTTATGATCTCCACATGGTATCGTATCCAGCAGTTCCATGAATTCTGAGAGAGCTTCATGTCTTTTTCAAACATGTTTAAGATCGGTGGTCCTCGTTGGTCATAATCGATGAGTTGGGGATAGACAAGTTTTAGCTCATTAGTCTAGTCACTTGGCTTGAAAGATAGGGTACTAATCATGAGAAGGGAGGAATCCTTGAATAACATAGGTAGATCAGTGAAGGGGTCCTCAAAAGGATAAGTAATTGATATGGGAATCGATGGGGAAGCTTTGACTATTTTAACTGGGCCACCTTTTCCATGTATGATTAATTTTGGAGGGGTACATCCAAGGCCAAGATTTTTTATTCGCTTCTTAGGAATGATAGGTTCTAGTAGGCCGTTATCATTTTTCCCAAGCTTTTCATTTTTGTTATAGCCCCATCCTTGCATTAACTACAGTCCTTTGTTGTTATTGTCTATGGGAAGATCAGGTATGGTCCTTTCATCTTGATACAATAAGCTTGATATATCCCTTTCGTATACCACTTCTTGACTTAGGCCCCCCACCTTTTGAATCTAGAGGGGTCTGCTTTGAAGGTTTGGGCTGATGTGTCAATTGGTTGAGGTTGTCCATGAGATCGAGCAGATTGAGGTAACTCTCCTATTACAAGAGCACTCATTTTCATTTTGTTATCCCCACGCCCTTTATCTTGGATAATGACTTTGATATTAGAGATGTATGGAATGGAGGGTGTATGTCTCAGAAGTGGAGATGAGGGTAGATGGGTCTATATATGGAGACATGGGTCCTTCATCATTCTTTGGTACTTGGGGGATTTTGTAGTACTTGGCTTCTAGGTTCTTGCAATAATAAAAGGGTCCAGGATCTCCATGGACTGTGACCTCTTGATTTTGATAAGGAAACTTGACACATTGATGGAAGGTGGATGCGACAGCTTGCATCCCATGAATCCATGGGCGCCCCAGGAGGATATTGTACGGTAATTCCAAATGAAGGACTTGGCATGTGGTTTCCATGATAGTTGGCCCTACTTGAATAGGGAGTTGAATGGTGCCTTGAGATACCCATTCCTGATCATCATATGCCCTGATTGAAATACCTTTACCTTTTTCAATGACGTCTTTAGAGAATCCCAGATTCTTTATTAGCTTGAGAGTACAAATATTCAAGCTTGCACCTCCATCCAAAAATACTCTTTTTACTTTATTCTTATGGACCACAACCGAGATGGAGTGTGCAGTTGTGAGATGGTTGTGTTGGGAAGTCTTGATAAAAAAATGTTAGGAGATGTGGCATGGTGATATGTCTGACCATGGCTTGGAACTGGTCTGTGTCAAGATCCATTGGGATGGAGGCTATGACCAATGCTTCTTCTAGGATTTTCCTATGTGTAGGTGAGATTTTCAATAATTCCATGATGGAGATTTGGGCAGGGGTCTTTTTCAATTGATCAAGGATATTATAACCACTAGGTACTAACTTTAGATTGGTGGTGGATGCCCTTGGTGGTTGGGATTGTCCTACAATGGTAATTCTACCACCATGTGTGGTGACTCCACAATCATCTTTGGATCCTGTGATATTGATAATGGTAACCCACTCATCTAAGGGTGTAACAACATCTAAAGATGCAACCACATGGTCATAGACATGGTTCACATTATTATACTTTTTTTTACCATTGTTGTTTCCCTTATTGTGATATGGCATCGAATTCGTATATATTTTGAGATCTTTGTTTCCAGTGGGTTGTTCAATGGTTATGGTTTTGTCATCAATGAGGTCGTGAATTAGATTTTTGAGTTTCATGCAACTAGTCATTGTGTGTCCCTTAATTTTATGAAAATCGCATAGATGTTTCTCGTTATACCATGGTGGTTTAACTTGAGGTTCTTGATAATTGTCATAAAGAGGGATCTTGATAAGTTTTTCTTGTTCCAGTTCTTGTAGGACAAAATCAATTGGCTCCCCAAGTGGTGTGTATTTTCGCTTAGGGGGATATTTATTCCTTGGAGGTGGTCCCCCTTGATTATTCAGATTATTGACCACTTGATTGTTGTGTTGTGATGATGTGTTGGATTTTTTGTTGACTTGAGGTTGTTGATATGATTGTGTGTTTTTCCTTGGGGCATGGATTATAACTTTGGTGTCAACCACACCATCATTAGTAATGTTCTTGTTCTTTGTCCATGTGCAAGTTTTTTCATTGTAACTGGTTGATGGGCAGTTGTCCTAATATATAAGTGTACCCCCTTGTGCGATAAGGGCTCTTTCGATGTTGAGTGCCTTGGGGATCAACTGGTCATATGTGGTGATGCATTGCATTTTCAAATGGAAGGACAAGGTTCCTTTGAGATTGGCGATGATAGTACATATTTGTTGTTCCTCTGGCTTAGTCCACTTGCTTCTATTGGCCTTGGATCACCATCGTTGCAAGAAGGATGCAAATGTTTCCCCCTTGGCTTGTTTTAGAGTTGATAGTTCCTCTAGACTCACATCCATGCCTATGTTGAATGAGTAGTTATGTATGAATAAGTTCATAATTTCTTGGAAATTTTTGATTCCAGGAGGAAGGCAAGAGAACCATTCCATTGTTGGGCCATCCAATCTTAGAGGGAAGAGCCACATTAGATATGAGTCATCATAGGAAACTTCCATACAGTGGACATGAAATTCCCTAATGTGATCTTCAGGATTACCTGTCCCATGATATTTGTCAAATTTAGGGATTTCAAATCCTTGTGGGAATGGAACCATTGCAATGCTTCTGTCGAATGGATAAGGGCACAAATTCCCTTTCATTTTTTTTGTCTTTCTTGATTGTAGGTCTAGCACTTGTTATGAGAGCAATTTGATTTGTGCAAACACATCATTTTGTGGATTGAGTGGTGGGATGAATGTGGTTTGGGGTGGTTTGATTGCTTGAGTGATAAGTGGGGTGTTTTGGGTGTCCGTGAGAGGTTGCTACAAGTTTTGTTGTGCCACTAACACTTGTTGGTATGCATGAAATTGCTACTATTCCAACAACACTTGTTGTTGTTGTGCCAAAAATGCTTGTTGTTGGGCTTGTAACTGAGTTGTTGTTTTTGTGCTTGGTATTGTTGCAAAGCTTTCCAATAAGCTTGTTGTTGTAAAAAAATTTGTGCTTCAGCTTGTTGAGCTTTGTATTGAGCTTGTGCCTGAGCTTGAGCTTGTTGGGCAGCTTGGAAAACTTGTGTATCTTATGCGGCTTGTGCTGCTTGTGCAGCCTGTGCTTCTTGCACAACTTGTGTTGCTTGGGAATCTTGTTGTTGTTGCAATAAAGCTTGATCTTGCACTTGGGTAGCCTGTTGTGCTTGTTGTGCAGCTTGTTATGCATGTGCTTATTGCGAGGCTTGTGAGGCTTGTTGAGCTTGAAATTGTTGAAATGCTTTTTGATAGGCTTGTTGGGCAGCTTGCAATATGATGTTGTATTGATTTTCCATGTTTGGATTTGGTGGTGGAGGTGGAGGATTTAGAATAGTGTGAGATGTTGTGATGAGAATTTCTAAGGTGGTTGCAGAGGTGTTGTTTGGGTGATGATAAGGGATTGTGTGGTAGATGGTGCGGTTGATATGCTAGGTCCCTAGGAGACCAAATTTTGAGGTGTTATAGATGGTGTAACAATTCATTGTGTTGTTTGGATTGGTGTCACTTGGTGTTGCAATATCAGTTGCATGCTTGGTATGTTGATTTGATTCACCATCAGAAGATTATTTTGATTTGGTTGATTGAGGATTGGTAAAGGGGGTTTCCCTAAACCAAGGATTGGTGTGGATGTGAACAGTAGAGGGGGAAATGGTGGGGATATGGGTGGTGTGTTTCCTTGAGAAAGTGATTATGAGGGATCAAAGATTCCCCCTGGTCCAAATAGTCCCCCTTGTCCTTGTGAATTCATGGGGAGAGAGACTTGTGTGTCAAGGGAATATGTTGGTGATGCGGTGAAAGTGGATGGATTGTTGGTGTCATGAAATATGAGTGGGACATACAAATGCTTAGGATTTTGAGGGAGAATATTTGGTAGACCCAAGATGGTGTTTGCATCTAAGTCTTCATCATTTACAAGGGGATTTGTTTGAAGAGTGTGAAGCAATGAACTTCCCTTGGTAACCATGGGTTGACTTGGAGCATGAGATGAGGTTGGTTGTGGGATGGGTTGAACGATGTTTTGTTAGGAAGGTGTGAATGATACCGGTGGCATAATCCCAAGATGTTTCTCCACAATACTACTTACATCATAATCAGAAGGGAGTTTAGCCCCTTCCTTTGCCAATTCTAACATGTATTGTGAAGGATTAAGCTTCATCATTGTGTTGACAATTTTATTATTTTCACAATTTTGAACCATTTCCATGATTTCATCTTGAGTCATTCCTAGGACATTGTTGGTAATATCTTCCACTTGGTAACCTCCCTCTTGAAGATCTTGTGGTAGTAGGGGAAGGTTGATTGGGGGATTTCTAGATCCGATGGGATTTATTTCAAGTGCAGTTTGACTCAAGTCACATGAAGTGGATGTTTCTTTGTTTGTTTCTATGTTATTCTTGTGTTGAGATCTAGTTTGGACCATAAAATAAGGATCAACTTTCAGGAATATGGGAGGTAAACCTCTAACTCCTTAGGTTGGTCTAAAATTTAGGTGCAAAAAAGAAAATCTAAGATGTTAAGGATCAAAGGATGGTGATGAGATAATGAAATATGGGTGATTATGAATGATTGAACTCTTAAGAAACCTTGGAGGGATACTATACTTTAGGACTTTTGGATTTTTTTTATTTTGGATTTGATAATGAACTTATAAACTCCAAGATGTTAGATGTTATCTTGGAATAAACTTGTTCACAAGGTGATATTTTAACTAAGTGTATGAAGAAGGATGCATCTACACACACATAATAAAACAAGATGATTTTGATTTGATTTAAAGGATTTTCCAAAATTCTAGTATGAAGGGTTTTTCCAAGATTCCAAGAGTTGTTTGGGAGATGGAATTTGATTGATATTTTGGGATGGATGAAAGGGTTGATTTTGATCCTAAGTGAACTTAGAGAGACTTTTGTTTACAAGACCTAGGTATTGAATAACATGCTATACTTCCAAGAACTTTTCAACCCAACTAAGTGAGATACTCAAAATATTGGAAGAGAGTTGGATTTTGACAATAATAAAATTAGTACAAGTTTGGGTTATCCTTTGACGCACGTTTGTAAAAGTTATAGAGTAACCTATCTCTAACTTGATAAAGCATAGAATGATGTTTCTTGAGATTGCTTGGACTAAAACATTTGTGACGATTGATGAACTTTGGTTTTAGGACTTTGATCTTGCGGGAAATCATTTGAGAAAACACATGCGTGGGATTCAATTTATCTTGTATATTTTCTTAATGGATTCTTTTTACCACAAACACTTTCTTGCTTACCTTTCAAACTAAATGTCTATGTCTCAATTTCCTTTTCATCCCACAAGGTCCATTATGTGGAAATCAAGGAAAGCAAGGAAATAGTTCCCTAATGTTGACTTTAGAGAGAGAAAATTGAGATATAGGCCCAAATATTTAGAAGCCTCTAAGGATAAATCCATATGGACAAGCAGTAATACTTGGACTTTTCAAAGGTATTCGCCTCTTCTAAAGGGTTTGAAATTTGAGAACTTTGTTAAATGTTTGTTTTCAAGATTTTTGATCCAAGCAATGTGTTTAACTGACTCAAAGATTGCACAACCATAGGATAGAAAATAAAATATTTGTTCAATTCCCACTTGGATTTCTCCAGCTGCGCTTATTTAGAGTGATTGATTAGAAGCTTGACCACATTGGCTCCCCTCCACAACACTCAATTTTATGGGTCAGCCAAGCTTCAATTCTCATGAATCTCCCATGGTGAAATTTTCATCTCTACAAAGAACCGCAAATATGTGGGACCACTCTGGAGGTCCGACCACCTGACACCAACAAATATTAGGGATTTTTGGCTACTACACAAGGGTTCTTAATAAGTGCATCTAGTTCAAAGGACACAATGATAAAATCCCTCAAGAGGTCTCCCAAACCTTAGAACAAGGGCTTTTCACATCATAAATATACTAGGGGAGAGCTATCATGCATCACTCGGTTGATTGCAACCTTTCCTTGCAACCACAAATTTGTATAGCGGTTCGGAAGATCTTGGCTTATGCTTGTTACCTCTTGGGTCGTTCCCTTAGGTGAGTAATTTTTCCCACCAAGGTATTCCCTCTAAAGGTGAACAATAGTGATTAAATACATTCGTAGTTCAATCAATCTTTATTTTCATGAACAAAGAGAGAACACACGCGATGCCTTTTCTCACACTAGCAAGCTTTGTTCAATTTTTAAAATGAAAATTTGAAATGTGGAGCAATCTTTTAGACAACCTAATGTCACTAAAATGTTTTTGATTCTCAAGATCATCTTGAAGCACGAGAGAAGTGCATACGCATTTGAATGGTATTATTTTGTAAAGAAGATTACAAAAAACAACGTCAGCACAAGTTATTTTTAATCCTCAAAGGCAATAATGAGTTCCTTTTATAGCACCAAAACCAAATGTTGAAGTTGCTTGTTCAATTTTAGACCAAATAAAAATTCTAGTGAGTTTCTATGGTTCAATTTGAACCAACTTGAAAAGATCAAAGCAATGGTTAATTTTAAATCCCAAAAAGAAGTGAGTTGTCCCAAACAGAAAACAACAACAGGAATGAAAGCCCTAGGCTATTACAATAAGCATTAAGAAATAATTTTCTTTCAAGTTTAAGTTTAATTCTCCAACTCCAATTTGATTTCTTTTGCTCAATTCCAATGTCAACCTCTGTCATGCAAAGTCTCTTATCCCATAGTGGATTGGTGCTACTTTGATGTGGAAAGTAGCCCTTTCTGAATCCCTTGAGAGGCTTGATGATGGATGTGTGATGAAAAAAATGGCAAGAACCTAGCTATGATGGAGAAATTCTATGCTAACTTGGATGATATTGTGAATAATAACCTTGCATGAAATTCCAACCATGGAGTGGATGCCTACTAAGTAGATGAATTACTTTGCATTGTATTGTTTATTCTCCCCCACTGAATAAGTGGTAGCACAGACTCTTCATGGCTGGTTCACCGCTTATTAGCTTTCCAGTTGAGTTTCATTTTCAGTTTTAGTTGCTTACTCCTCCATATGCTATCACCTCGCCTTCTGAAGGATCTTGGTGAAAATTCTTGGCATTGAGTTCTTTAAATTAATCATCATTTTTGGAAGATAACGCTAATCTCTTGGTGGATTGATGTTTGTGTTATGAAATTTCAAAGAAAAATTTGGTTGGCATATTTCACAATGCTCTACGATAATGCCCAAATGTGGTTTCTTGTCATGTTTCGAACTCTCAAAAAATCCTTTGTGACTATTTTTTCACTAAGGAGGACCTTCATGAGGCTATTTCCACCATGGCCAGTGAATAATATTTTAATAATGATGAATTTCTGTGTGAATTTTTTAAAACTCTTTGGGATTTAGTGGGCAAATATATTCGTTAGGTTTACTTTGAAGTATTCCAGTCTAATTCATTGGGGGTTTTAATAAATAAAGTTAATATTAAATTCATAAGTAAGGCTAGCTTGATCTAGATGATATCTACAATTAGAGACTAATCACTTTTTTGAATGTCTGCTCCAAGATTATTGTTAAAGCTCTTTCCATGTAAAGTTGCACCATTTTCTTTTGTAAATGGTTCATCTTTAGAAAACTATTTTTAATAAATCTAAGTATATTCTTGATAATATTATTACTAATTGGGAAGGGATTGAATGGGCAAAATTTTCTCAATAGCGATCATTCTTTCTTAAAAAAAAAAATTCCAAAGCCTATGATAAAAAATGGCCTTTTATCCTTGTCATGTAAAAGCACTAGAGTGACCTTATTTTATGCATTCAATCCAAATTATTTTCCTTGATGATTCTACTTATATTACCATCAATGATCAACAACATAATTTATTTGGGAACTTTAGGTCCATCCATCAAGGATGCCCTTTTTCTCCTACCCTTTATGTGCTTATAGTTGAAGGATTTGGCTACCTATTGGCTCATGTTGTCTCACAAAACCTAGATGAAGGAATTTGTAACATGCCAACTATTCTCACAAGTAAATTTCCTAAGTTTTCTCTTTCAAGTAAATAAACTATGTTTCCAAACCATTGCAATACAATTTTTCTTTTCTAATGAGAGAAAGAATGAACACAAATGAAATAGTATATTCCATTCATTGATTTCTTTTCCAATACAATAATCATCATGATACAATATTTCCAAGATTGTAGATAATTACATTCATAGCTCAATTGAGCTTCAAAGCAATAGATACAGATGATCCAAGAATCTTCTAGAAAACTTGATCGCCAACTAAGGAGGAGAAGCATCACTCAAGCACTTTTTCGCCAACCACAGACTCATATGTGATCCCCCACACATCTATCAATGGATAGATGGTCCTACCCTTCGATGAAGAGATTGGTGAAGAAACCTCGTAACATTAACCTTAGTGAGCTTCGTTATGTGTCCTACATAACTAGAACTTATAGACCTTACAATCCTGATCTAGCATGCATAACAATGAACACGGTGAAATAAAAATGAAGCCAAAAGCAAACACACTACTTTGGCCAAAGTATTCTCACTCAGTACTTTGAGTGACAAACATCCTATTCATATTCACTACCCTAGCTCATTCTACTTTACACCATTATATCTATGCATAGGTAAACCTTCAATAGGTAATCCTAACCTCTTATTTGACCTATTCCCTTTTCCAAAACTAGATAGCATCTCTACCAAATGAACATAAGAAAATGTATAAGTTACCCTCCTTTCATTGGATAATCTAACCCTAGGATTTAACTTATACGTTGTATAGGAGCAAATTTACACCCCTTAAGAAAATCCCCCTTTCACATACCCTCACCTTAGAAAATTAAATCTGAAGGAGAAATTCCACATCATCCACCTGCCTTCCATCCACCTGGTGTTTTTCCTATGTGTCAATGAGAAAATATTTTTCGGGGACGAATGTGCAGCATGCAAACATCTACGCAACATTGTCATCCCTGACAGATTCCTACGTCTAAAGTTGGCGAAGGTCGTACACACCCAATTGGGGTTGAATTATAACGTCCCTCTTCAACCAACCGACCTAAAAATGCCTTATTCCTTCTCATCCCACCTTCAAAAACATTCATTCTCACTTCATTTCATCTCTCTAACAATTCTCTACACATTCACTCACTTCATTCTTCTTGCAACCACTTCACTTCTTCACTCTCAAGCAACATTCTAACACTTCTTGGTGAGCATTGCAACAGCTTTGAAGCTCCATCAACTCCACATTACAAGTGTGAGGATATCATAGAACTTGTGAGCTTGGAGTCTTGTGAGACCTCCCTTCATCACCACTGTGATTGTGGTGACTTTTCCAAGTCCATACCTTGCATTCTCCTCCATTGGCTAGTGATATTTTGGGTGGAGGTGGTAATGCTTCACTCCTCTCCTTCGTGATTTGATAGAGTAGCATTTGTTTTTTGTAGTGTTCATTACAATATTTCTTTCTACTTTCTTTATCACATATTATGCTCTATTGCTTTCTAGTTGTCCGTGGAGGTGGAAACACCAAAATGGGCATTTGACTGAGGCAGGCCCCTATACAGCCCCAACAATTTTCCCTCTTTCTTGTGTGTAAGTGGATGCATGTGTGAAGCTAGTTGGTGAATAGGCACTTTTGTAAGATCGTCTTCATCACAATAGCTTTTATTTACTTGCTTTATCATCTTCGTCTCTACTTTTCACATCTTATCATTTTGTTATTTACATTGAAACTATCTAGCTAAACTATCAGTAGGTTTTTGGACATCCTTTTACTGTACTTTACATTTTTCAGCCGTACGGACACCAACACACCAGAGAGATGCCAGAGTGTCGCATTGTTGTCTCAAACCCATGTCGTCTTCAAACAAAGAGCGGTTTGAGGTATAGTTCAGATCCTGGAAACCTACTCGTCTAGCCCCTAAATAAGATTTTGGATCTACAGAGTGACATAAGTACTATATAGTGCTCTTCATTCTCGATCCTCACCCTGAGACATCCTTTAGAGTAAGGTAAGTTAGGGAAGACCTCCGCTTTCAGCTCTCTATGACCTAGATCCTTGACGTGGTTGGTCCCCCTCTCTTACATTTTTGGTGAGCTTGACATGAACAAAGTCTACCCATTTGATTGTGTTGAGGCTTGTCCCTTGTGCCTTGAGATTTTTGTAACCCTGAGTGTTGTGAAGGTTTATGAGCATCACAACCCAGTCTACAACTTTTGGGTACGTTGTTAGATGAAGCGTGTGACACTTACCAATGGAGAAGATGAAGGTCACTTCTAGTTTCACTTCCAATTTCTCCACCGGTTTAGCTAATGAGTTTACCAATAGTTTTCCTACAAGCTTCAATAACAAGATGGGATTCATAGACAAGACCACTCACATTCCTACTCCTCCAACATGCTCTATGGCTTCGTCTGTAGATGAGGATGAGCTTGTGAATGTCCCTAAAGAAAACCTCTTGGCATTGGATAACAAATCAGAAGACCTTATAAACCATTTGGAGAAAGCACCAAGCATGGCGAGTGTCGCTAGGCTTACTAGCGAATTGAGACATTTGTTGGGAAGGGATCGAACAACATAGAATTCTTACGTGGCCTTGTCGATTAACTGAAGCTTATGTCCCTTCATATAAGACTAGATTGGGTACTACCCAGGGGGAAGTACTCGATACTTATAAAAGAAAAATAGGTGTTTCCATGTCGACCACATCTATATGCATGGCCAAAATGGGCCCCTCAATCAATGTCTCTTTTGCTTATCAAAATCCTCCCACTATTAAGGCGAGTAAAACACCCCTTGGATTTAGTTTCACCCTTCCTACTACCCCTGGCGATGAAGGCTCTTGTGGAATGAGTGGTGGTGGTTCTAGTAACGGAGGTGGCATTGACGTGGGTGGATTTGGTGGAGGCCATGGAGGTGGTTCTAGAGGCTTCACTGGTACTTTGTCATCTATTGACCCTATTTTGAACTCTTTGCTTCAAAATATGGGTCATGTGCAAAACCAACTGGTGAGCTTCTGTCAGGCCTCGGCCCATCCTATCTTTCAACCCTTTTTCTGGCATAGCCCATTGTTGGTAGCAATCCTAAGTACTCCCTTACCACAAGGAATGGAGATTCTAAAATTTGAGAAATACGATGGCAAAGGGGACCTGCAAACGCATGTTCCCGCCTTTAATGCAATGTGTACAAACTTCTTCCATCATGATGCATTGATGGAAAAGTTATTTCCTCAATCTCTTAAGGATACAACACTCAAGTGGTATTGTTCCTTACCTAAAAATTCTATTTTCCCATTTGATCAACTTGTAAATTAGTTTCTCTGACAGTTCCAAGCCAACATCGAACCAAAGATGACCTTTTCGGATCTCGTCCGATGCAAGCAAGGGGATAATGAGAAGATAACTGATTTCATAGCGCAGTATAAAGATCTCTTTTCATAGATCTCGTACCCGTTGCTCGATTTTGATGTGTAGAAGGTGTTCATAGGGAACTTGTAGAGACCTTGGCAAGAAAAGTTTTCCCTTATGAAATACCCCTCTTTCACGCATTTGTATGCGGCATTACAGGAATATCAACAAATGGTAGTTTAGTTTGGGGGATCCTCCTCGCACTCCCGTTCAAAGGGAAAATCTATTGTATCAATCTCAGGAAAAGGTAAGGTTGTTGCAAATGTAATAGCCGCAACGAATGACAATAGCCTCAAACGCAATAGAAAGTTCCCAAAGTTAGCAAAATCTTATTCTTCCATCTTGCAAAATTTGTTGAAGGACAAGATCATAACCTTAGAGAACTTTCAACCTCTGAAGGAACTTTACCCTTATTGGTACAATGCAAATGCCTTCTGTCAATACCATTTACTCAACAGACATGATACTGAACGTTGTATGCTCCTACGTCATGAGATACAAGACCACATCAAGGACAGTACTATTCATCTCAATGGAAGTAAAAACAATCGGTGGCAAAATCAAATAGTGAGTTACAGATATACACGGACCCATTTCCGCCACATTCTACTAACTTAATCATCGATCCCTTTGACTCTACCACTCAACCTAAGGCGTACATTAACATGGTTATGATTACTCCTCTTATGCAGCTTGCGACCGACTCACTGGACGTGACATTCACCTCGCAGGACTTTCCCTTGAATAACAAACCCTCTCCCTTTTATATTCCCACTCGCCTCAATGGGAACATTGTGATGGGGGTCTTAGTTGACCCCGCGAGCTGGGTGAATATTATCATAGAGGAGATGTTATGGCTGAATTCATTACAAAGGGAGGAGTATGAAGAAACAAAATCTACCATTCGTACGCATGATGGCCTCTCTCTCAAGCCATATGGCTCGATAACCCTTTTTCTCCTAGTTGGACCTAGGACTGTGAACACAAATTTTCATGTTATCCCAGAATCTAATTTGTTCAAGGTGAAGTTAAGCATACCTTGGCTAGCTTCCATGAGTGAAATCGCTTCTATCATTCATACGTGTCCATGAAGGTGTTGTGCATTTCGTGCATGACACTAGATACCAGCCATTGGTGTCCCATGGGGATACTCATTGGATCATTTTTGGCCCACCCTAGTCAGTCTGCTTCCCCCAAGAATGAACCTACTTTAATGAAACTATGTGAAGTATAAGACCGAGGGTAAGGGACAACCAAAACTAACCCTTCTGGTAGTGTAGTAGCAAGCTACCTCCTCTTCTCGAAAGGGAAAGGATAGGCCTACCCATCCTTAGGGTGCCCCTTCTCCTCTTTCTAAAGAATAGTTTTGGATGTCTACTCCTCAATTCTACATGAGAAGTCTGATGGTGCTTGCTTAGCGCAAAGCTAAGATTAGGATATTAGATCCTCCTACCATGCCTCTTGGACCTTGGCCCTAACTATATAGTAGAAAGAAGGGTCCCCATGGGGAATCCTCTATGTCTCATCTTCCATGGCCTCCCATCGCTCCTGCTCTTCAAGAAGTGAATGGGAAGAGGCCCACCACCAAGGTGTTAGAGTCGACTCCCCCTGTTGTTCCTCAAACTCTTCCTACTACTCCCATTTAGGACTTTGTCCCTCCATTGGAGACATATGTGATGGACACCCCTATGGGTGAGTAGGAGCCTTTTGTCCCTTTGCAACTCTCGACCTCTAACTTGAAGAGTCATATAAACTACCTTGTGCATGAGCACAAGCACTGACAAAAGGCTCTGGTAGTTGAGCAGGCCGCTTTGCAGAAAGAGGAAGAGGAAATGACTACCGTTGCCTCAGGGCCTCCTAATGCATCCTCCTATCTCCTCCTCTCTACTTCCATTCAATCAAGTTTAGTCTTGCTTCCGGCTCTTGTTGTGAGTGTGAGTGTGCATGACTCTAAAATGGTGTAGGTGTTTATCGCTCCCTTGGTTGAGCCGCCCCTGTTGATGTCCCTTCCAGACATCCCACCATTCCCTAAACCTATGGACATGTCAAATACCTTGGTGGTTTCCATTGTGGTTTTCTCCTCTTTCGCGCCTCTCACCTCATCTATGGGGAGTTCACACCCCTCAACGAAGCCGAAAACAAAGGTTGGCCCTTCTAGCGATGGAAGGTGTAAGAGGATCTCACCTTCTCCAAAGGGTGATCCCATGCTATCTTGTTTCGTACTAGTAATGAAGAAATTTATGGCTCCCCTTGAGTTTATCACCACTCCCGAGTCACTCGGTGAGCCAAGTGGTGAATCTTGAGCATCATCCTCCTCGTTCATTGAGGTATGACATGACACTTTTGGAAAGTGCATGTTTAACTATTTGGACAAAGTTTTGGCCTTGTTAGCAATCTTCACAAAGTCGCTGACCATAGCTCCACAAGAGCCTAACCCTTGTTGCAGGAGGGTCGGAAGCTCCTCCCCTTAATATTCCACCACTGTAGGCTCGTCTGCCTTCCCCTCATAATGATCTAGATTGGGAAGCAAATGACCTGTTAGTTGATGAGTGTTAGGGATATGCCTCTTCTTTATCTTTAGATTAGGAAAGTGTGTGTGTGTGTTGTGAAGTGTTCCCCCGTGCGTGTGTTATGTGTTCTTGAATGACCCTTGTCACCCTTGCGGGTGCTTGGATACAAGAGTGATTTTGTGTCACAAACCTTCTTCTATTTTTATCATCATTCTTCCTCTATTATGTGTTTTGATTTTTGACAAATTATGGACAAGGTAAAGCGTTGGGGGCATTTAGGCTTGCCTTCCATGTTGACTCAATTTTTTTATTTTTACTTTGTCTTCTCGGGAATTCTTCACATGGTCTGATATAGTAGGGGGTTGATGACAGTTCATTTATATACTATTACTATACTTATATATATTCATAAGCAACTCTAACCCAGAAATATCAGATCACCCTTGTGTCTCTTATTTGTGTTATTTCTATTTCTCTCTTTTATCTTTCTTTATTCTTTTCTTGAGTTGTCCCTCATATGTGTGACAACCTCACTTTCACACTATTTCAATTTTTAGAAAACACATTTGTTGCCAACAAATCTTTTCTCGAAAATCCTGATTTTTCAAAGATTGCATTCTCAACTTAGACCCCTAACGAAACGTGTTTCCTTCATCATGGGTTCGGAAAGAAAGAACTTGAGAAATTTCCTCCAAGGTGGGAGTAGATTTTTCCTATGGGAGAAGCCTCAACCTTCCCCTTGCGAGGGGACATTTTCTTCCTTTTTAATTCCTTGATGAATTGAACATCTTTCAAAAGGATTCCTTATCGATAAATTGATTTGAGAAAAAATGTCTCTTTTGCACTTTCGAATAGCGCGTCCCTTAAGTGGACCCCTCTTCTTTTAAAGGGTTCCCAAGGGACCCCTTTGAAAGCCTTCCAATTTGTTGATTGTTTGCATGACTGTCTTCTTTTTTGCCTATGTGGCATCTTTTTGTTTCTTGGCATGTTTTATATGCGAATTAACATGTTGCTTTATCGGTACACCTATGAAGCCACTTTCCAGTCTAACTTTGCAGAATCCCCTTTCATTAGGCTTCCTTCATGAGAGAGAACTTGGGGGATGCCTCTTTACAAGTTTGTGGGCTTGTAAGGCACTTGCTTCACTGGGCTTCCTTCATGAGAGAGAACTTGGGGGTTGCCTTCTTGCTGGTTTGTGGGCCTGTAAGATGCTTTCATCCTATGGAATTTTTCCATCGTTGGTTTGAGGGCCTTCAATGTACTTTGTGTTGGAAAGTGTGGCTCAAACTTACTAACATGAAACTCCTGAAAGAACAAAATCGGAGAGACCCTCAGAATGTCTTGCTGACAAGGAGTTGTGGTCTAAACTCCTGAAGAGGTCAAATCGGTGTGACATAGGACTTGTCTCGGTGATGGAAGTCATTGGAAAGACATGAGCTATTAGAGTGAGATTTATAACTTTTTTCGATGGTAGATTTCTTGCCGATGGGTTGGCTCCTGGTGATTATCGGGGAGACTCTTGGTGACATAATACATCAAGGAGACATGAACCTTTGGAGTGAGATTCCAAACTCATTCTGATTGTAGATGTCTTGCCGAAGAAGATCATCGGGGAGACTCTTGCCGATGAGGTGATCGGGGTGACTTGGTTTGTCATTGAGACTTCCTGATCTATTGCCAATAGTATTACTCTTGTCAATGGACCTACTCCTGATGAATGTTGGTGTGACTCTTGCCAATGTACACAATCTTGGTGTTCTTTGGGACATCTGGGAGACTTGAACTATCAGTAAAATATCTCAGTTTGTTGCCAATAGCATTGGTAATGCTGATGGTTTTGTGGTCGAGGAAACTTTGTTAGGTCTGAGCGATAGACCAGTAGAAGGTTGTGGAGTGTGCGATGGTCAAGGGACAGTTTGGCATTGGTGAGACACATTCTGTTGCCCCACCAATAAGTGATACATTTGAGAACCATTTGACCAAATGACTGTCCTACATGGTTTGTTCTGAACCAATGTGAGAATCAAAATGCGAACCGGTTAACAGTTGAACTATTGTGATCGTTCTCTTGTGGGAACTAAATAGACCGCTTTTGAAAGAATAATTCAGTTTTGAGAAAGGATTGATCAATGGAGCAGAGGATTGTTTTGTGTGTGTGAATTTCATTGTATGATATAGAATATCATTGTAACAGTGATGTTATGTACAAGGTTGATCAGGGAAATATTGCTACTATAAAATTGACATCTGAAAGTGAAGTTTGATCTTTGTATGTAATTTTGTCTATTGTAATACAAAGAGGCTTTACTTGGTGTGGTGGGTTTTTCTCCCATAAGGGTTTTCCCACATAAATTCTAGTGCCCAATTGTGTTTGTGTCTATTTCTCAATTTTGTTATTCTTTTCATGTGTATCTTATTGAACTGTAATTGCAAAATTTAAAGTCATATCTGCATTCTTCTCTGAGTTTTGGCATTAGGAGAGTTTGTTCTACACCTTAGATTTCCTTACAAGTGGTATCAGAGTCTGGCCAGTTCTGTTATCCTTGTGGGTAGGTTGGGTTTTTTGTGTCAATTTTGTTTAGTGGGAATCTTGTAGAAGTCTAGTAATTTAAATTACAGATTAAGATGGCAAGCATATCAAGAAAGATTGAAATTGAGAAATTCAATGGCAACAATTTTGAGTTGTGGAAACTCAAAATGGAAGATCTGTTGGTTGATCGTGATCTTTGGCTTGTTGTGTCTAGAATGAAACCTACAGGAATGAACCAATAGGATTGGGAACTCGCAAATCAAAAATCAAAGGGGCTGATAAGGCTCTATTTGGAAGACTCTATTCTTCTAAACGTTCATCAAGAAAAAAGTACATCTTCTTTGTGGAAAAGACTAGGAGCCATTTATCAGGGAAAGTCCTTAGTGAATAAGTTGTTCTTGAGGAAGAAGTTGTCCTCTTTGAAAATGCAAGAAGAAGCATCTATTGCTAAACATGTTGATTGCTCAATTAGCATCTGTGGGTGTAAAGATTGATGAAAAAGATCGTTGTATGTTGTTATGTTCTTTGCCAAATTATTGGGATCAGTTGGTGATGGGTATTGGGAGTACGAAATCCACTTTTAAGATGGAAGATGTTGTTGCTTCTTTGTTATTAGAAGAGATGAGAATAAAATCTTCTGAGGTGGTGAAGGAGGCTCTTGTTGTTCAAGGTAGATCAAAAGAAAAATGCAAGAAGGGCAAGAAGTCCAAATTGAAATCAGAAGGTAGATCAAAGTCTCCTGACAAGAAGTCTAAGGTGAAGTGTTGAAATTGTGGGCAGCCTGGTCATGTTTGAAAGGATTGCAAAGAGGAGAGAAAGAAGAAGAAGAATTCTTCTAACAATGATTCTTCTTAGAGTGATGCAGATTCCTTCATTGTAGCCTTCGAAACTCAGGCATCAGATGATGTCTGGATGATTGATTCTGGAGCAACTTTCCACATGAAATATCATAGAGACTGGATCACTAAGTATGAAAAATATGATGGTGGAAAGGTATATTTTGAAAGCAATTCATCTCTTAAAATAGTTGGGCGTGGAAGAGTCAGAATTCAGTTCACTGATGGAAGAGTGAAGGGAATCAATGATGTAATGCATATACCAGGTTTGACTTGTAATTTACTTTCTGTTAGTAGGTTGAATAATGTTGGTGTACAGGTCTCTTTCTCTAATAGTGTTTGTAAGATGATAAGAGGCTCTATGTTGTTGGAAAAGGGTGCTTGAATTGGTACTATGTATAAGTTGGACGCAAATGCAGTTCAATGCAACAGTACTTCTGAAAAACCATGTAAATCTAAACATATAGGGAAAGAGGTGATTGTTCTAGCAGGAGCTAATTCTTTGGAAATGAAGCTCCCAACTGAGAAAAAAATGTTGTGGCATAATAGGCTAGGCCACATTGGAGAAAGAGGTTTAAAAACTTTGAAAAATTAAAACCTAGTTGAAGGGCTTGATGACTGTAACCTTGAGTTCAAATTTTGTGAACATTGTATATATGGTAAATAACACTGTGTTTCATTTTAATTGATTACATACATTCTGATGTTTTTGGTCCAGTAAATATTCCTTCTTTGTATAAATTAAGATATTATGTATTGTTCATTGATGATAATTCAAGAAGGGCCTTTGTTTATTTTTTGAAAAGTAAATCAGAAGTATTTAGTGATTTTAAGGAATTTAAGAACCTTGTGGAAAATCAAACTGGAAGAAAATAAAATGTTTAAGGATTGACAATGGTGGTGAGTTTTGTTTTGATGAGTTTGAAAGTTACTGTAAAGATCATGGAATTAAAATACATAAGACTACACCCTAAACTCTGCAGTCAAATGGAGTTACTGAAAGGTTCAACATGATAGTGATGGAAAGAGCATGAAGTATGCTGAGTAGTGTTGGCTTGGAGGAGAAGTTTTGGGTTGAAGTAGTTGGAACAACATGTTATTTAATAAATTGTTCTCCAAATTCTGCTCTTGTTGAGAAAACACCTTCGGAAGCATGGTCTGGAAAGAATCCCTCTCTAAGACACATTCGTGTCTTTGGCTATGAGGCATATGCATATGTGTCGAATGAAAAAAGATCTAAATTGGAGAACAAGGTTGTTAAATGTATTTTTGTTGGCTATAGTGCTAGTATAAAAGGATACGAGCTTTGGAATCCTGATACTGAGAAGGTTTTGTACAACAGAAGTGTTATTTTTCATGAGCCTAAGCCTTCTACTTTGGATTTGTAGTCAGAGATAAAATAAGAAAATAAAAAGGATGTAGTTGAAATTCCTCCAATACTAGATAAAGAGGAATTGAAAATTCAAAACGTACCTGAATCTAAGGAGAGCTCTAATAGTTCTGAAAGTTCTAAAGAAGAAGAAAAACCTCAACCTCAGCCCTTGACGAGGTCAACACTTGAAAGAAAGCAACCTAATAGGTATGGGTTTTCTATGTTAGATTTTAGTTGTGCCTATGCTTTAATCTTTAGCACTAATGAGCCTAGGACTGTCAAAGAGGCAATTAAAATGCCTAATTCAAACTCTTGGTTGGAAGCCATGAATGAAGAAATGGCATCATTAGAAAAGAATGACACTTGGAGTTTGGTGCCCTTGCCTAAAGGAAAAAAAGAAGTTGACTACAAATGGGTATTTGAAAAGAAAATAGGTTTGGATGGCAGTGTTGAAAAGTATAAGATGAGGTTGGTTACGAAGAGTTATTCCCAGGTAGAGGGAATTAACTATGGAGAAATTTTTTCTCCTGTAGCTAAGCTGGCGTCCATCAAATTTCTTTTGTCACTTGCAGCAGTGTATGTATTAGAGATTCAATAGATGGATGTGAAGACAACATTTCTTCATGGTGATCTTGAAGAAGAAATTTATATGTCTTGACCTGGCACTTTTGTGGAAAAAGGTAAAGAAAATCTAGTATGCAAGTTAAAGAAATCTATGTATGGTTTGAAACAATCGCCTAGAATGTAGTACCAAAAATTTGGCACATTTTTTTTGTCATTGGGATTTGTAAGATCAAAATCAGATGATTGTGTGTACTTCAAACCTAAAAATGATCGTATTTTAATTATTTCCCTATATGTGGATGACATGTTATTCATTGGGAATAGTAAGCTTATGATTTCTGATCTAAAATCTCAGTTGTCTGCAAAGTTTAAAATGAAAGATCTTGGTGTAGCTAGGTATATTCTGGGGATGGAAATAACTAGGGACAAAAAGAGTAGAAAGCTTTGGCTCAACCAAAGTAAGTATATTAACACTGTTCTGGAGAGATTTTGTATGACTGATTGCAAGCGGCTAGTTGTTCCAGTTTTGCAGGGAATGAAGCTATCTATTGAAGATTGTCCAAAATATCCTATTGAGATGGAGGAAATGACCTGTAAGGAAAGTAGAGGTGCAGAAACACTTTCCTAATGCCAAATCCATAGGGAAGAATGCAATGCAAGGCTTTTAATTTTTCCAAATTACAATCCAATTGAGACACACATGAAGGAATAACATAAATAGAGCAAATACACAAAGACAAATCAAACAATAGATTTACGTGGGAAACCCTTACAGGAAAAAACCCACCACACCAAGTTGTGTCTCTTTGTATTACAGTAACAATAATTACATACAATCAGAAATACAACTCTCTGATCATTTTTTAGTAGCTGCAACATTCACCGTTTTAAACTCTCTCAGAAAATCTCTCTTTTTCTTCGATAAACTCATCGCATCTTTAAAACAAAATCATTTTGCTTTAAATCTTATTCACTTTAGATTTTTTCTTCTGTGCATCCTTATCTGCCATTTCCAATCATAGACAGTTTCCATTCAAGACTTGATTTTTCCCTGCATACTATTTTTCCAGCGTTGCAACTAATGCATAAAATCAACTATCATCTTGCTTGAAAACTGCTTCCTGTGATTGGTTCACAAAGCTCCACATAGGATGGTCAAGCTGGTCAAGCGCGTTCAACTTTGTTGGCATATCGGTGAGACACTCACAGTGTCTCCCCAATGCCACAAAGTTACTCTATCGGTATCGCTATAGCTTCCACAAGTCGGCAAGATGCTATAACGACTGTTACATGTCATAATGAAACCATCAATGTCCAAATCGATTCTATCAGCAAAGGTTTCCTTTATCGGCGAGACTCATATCGATGGAACAAGACATATCAAATTTAGAGAAGGCATTGGCAAGACATACCGATGTCGCCAAGACCTTATGTCAAAATCTTCAAGTCATGCCGGCGTGAGCCACTCGGCATGACTATCGCTCTTCGGCGAGACTCATATCGAAGTAGAACTTCCACCGAAAGTCACACTATCGCCAAGACTTGTGTCTATCACCATGACCTTTCTCTGAGCTCCCTAGGTCTTACCGAAGACTTACTATCGGCAAGACTCAAGACTTTCGCCGTGATGTTTCACCGAGCTCCATCATGTCTTACCGAGTCGGCAAGACATAAGCCCTTCACCAAGACATTTCTCCAAGCGCCCAACGATAACCCGAAGACTTCTGTCGGCGTGACTTATGACTCTCGCTAAGACTTCCCAGATAAGTCTTTTGTCACCGTGAAGTCACTGTGAGGATACTATCTATCGGCAAGACTTAGCTTCATCGCTGAGAATCTCCCCACGACCCGTGAGCTACTTCGACCTTCACCTTGACTCCCGAGAGCAGCCTTTGTCGGTGAGACATTACATACTCGTTGGGACATCTCACTGAAGCCCTAGCATTAGCCCAACGTCGGTGATACTTACACCATTCGCTGGGACTTCTCCCCGACACTCGTGAGTTGGCTCGATTAGATCACACTATCACCCAAAGAAATCCATTCACCAGAAGGTTATGCTAAAAACACAAAGTCATAGTGATATACTTTGTTGGAAAGACTTCAACCTTGTCACAGTGATAGGATCATTTCAAGAGTATCAGAACTATTAGTCGCCCAGACATGAACACTGTCACAACGACTTATGCCCTTCAGGAGTTTCATGTCAGTAAGGATTGAGGCACATATTCCAACAAGCTCCCACTTGACGAAGATCTTACTGACACCTCCAAAGCATAACAAAACTACTAAAATTCATGGGCCAAGAGGCCCATCAAACTGGCACACCACCTGAATTTGTCTGTGCTCACAAGCTTCATCAATGCATCTACAACATTCTCCAAAGTATCCACTTTCTCCAAGGAGACCTTCCCATCCTCCACCATATCTCGTACAAAATGATACTGTACATCTATATGTTTCGTCCTAGCATGGAAAGTAGGATTCTTTGCCAAACATATAGCACTTTGGTTGTCACAGTAGATAGTAATCTTTTCTGCATCAAAGCCAATGTTAGAACAAAAACATTTTAACCAGATTGCTTCTTTATAGGTATGTGTGGCTACCATGTATTCTGCCTCTATAGTAGACAAAGCGACTACAGCCTACCACTTGCTCATCCAACTCACTGCACCACCATTCATCATGAAAATATATCCACTGGTGGATCTTCTGCTGTCAATGTCCCTTGCTCAATCAGAATCCACATAACCTCAAATACTAAGAGTTCTATGTGATTCAACCAAGTTACCATGGTAACACAAAGCATAGTTTGAAGTTCCCTTCAGATATCTAAACACTCTCTTCACAATATCCCAATGTGTTCTTCCAAGATTAGCCATAAACCGACTAAGAACTCCCACTGCTTGGGCAATATCTAGCCTTGTATAGACCATAGCATACATGAGACTGCCAACTGCACTTGCATAAGGCACACTGGTCATGTTCTCCATCTCAGAAGAAGATTTTGGACAATCCTCAACAGATAGCTTCGTTCCTTGTGTAACTGGAACAACTAGATGTTTGCACTCAGTCATGCAAAATCTCTCTAGAACAGTCATGATATACTTACTCTGACTGAGTCAAAGTTTTCTGTTCTTTCTATCCCTAGTTATTTCCATTCCTAGAATGTACCCTGCTGCACCAAGATCTTTCATTTCAAACTTTGCAGACAACTGGGACTTAAGATCAGAAATCATTAGCTTACTATTGCATATAAACAACATATCATCAACATATAGAGCAATAATAAGAATTTGATCACTTTCAGCTTTGTAATATACACAGTGATCACATTTTGATCTTACAAATCCCAAAGACAAGACAAACGTGTCAAAATTTTGGTACCACATTCTAGGAGACTATTTTAAACCATATAGAGATTTCTTCAACTTGCAAACCAACATTTCCTTACCTTTTACCACAAAGTGCTCCGGCTGGGACATATAAATTTCTTCTTCAAGATCACCATGAAGAAACGTTGTTTTCATATCCATCTGTTCAATCTCTAAATCATATGCTGACGCAAGTGACAAAAGGAATCTAATAGATGTCAGCTTAGCTACAGGGGAAAAAATTTCTCCATAGTCAATTCCCTCTACCTGGGAATAACCTTTTGTAACCAGCCTCGCTTTATATTTTTCTACACTGCCATCTAGACCTATTTTCTTTTTGAATATCCATTTGCAGTCTACAGATTTTCTACCTTTAGGCAATGGAACCAAAATCCAGGTTTCATTCTTTTCTAATGATGCCATTTCTTCATTCATGGCTTCCAACTAAGAGTTTGAATCAGACATTTTAAATACCTCTTTCACAATCCTAGGTTCATCAGTGCTAGAAATTAAAGCATAGGCACACGTAGACTCAATTAAAGAAAACCCATACCTTTTAGGTTGTTTTCTTTCATGAGTTGACCTCCTCACAAGCTGAGGCTGAGGTGGTTCTTCATCATCTTCAGAACTTTTAGAACTGCTTGAGCTCTCCTCAGTATCAGGTACATTTTGATTTTTCAATTCCTCTTTATCTGGTGTCTGAGGAATTGCTACTACATCCTTTTTATTTTCTGATTTCTTCTTTGACTGCAGATCCAAAGTAGAAGGTTTCAGCTCACGAAAGACAACACTTCTACTGTGCAAAATTTTCTCAGTCTCAGGGTTCCTGTTGATGTGTTTTATATGCACTTCTCAACACAGGCAGTGTGTAGGTGCACTACCTCTCTTGAAAGATAATCTTCCACAATCAGATTGTAGAACACTATCCCAAGGTCTCTAATGTCAGGTCTTGACAGTGCTTGGAATATCTCAGTTGTTTGATGTGATTTGCTGGAATCACAAGGTAGTCTTATGGATGAGTTACAAAGCATGGGAAGTTGGGTTTGCAAATGCAGTTTCAAAGTGTTGGAAGTGAATGAACAGTGGTTGTCCACTCAAAACAGCAAGCTGAAACTCATCAAGTTCATCTAATTTAGCTTCATGGTGATGCTTTGGATCCTAATCTAACCAGGGATTAAAAGAAACAGCAAAAGGAGAAGGGTTAAGAAAGTTATTCTAATCCTAAGCTATGAATGAACAGTAACAATGGTGGCTACTAAAGTAGACAGGCTTCCTAAACTGGGTTTTTCTTGGCCAAGAGAAACCTACAGTTGCACAAAACTAGTGCAATCTTCTAAGGACTGCAGATTTTCAGATTACGCACACACATTGTGCACATGTAATTGAACTAAGTTGCAGCAATGAAGTAATGAGCTCAGACTAGCTTTGCAAAGTGACTCATCATCAATGAACCACAAAAAGCATGAGCTGGAAATCCATCAAATACTGAAACAACAATCACCATCACCACTTCCATTCAAAAAACTAACACCTAAACTAATAGGGAAGTTGAACCATGCATACATAAAGAGAAAACTCAAAAGGAACACCCATAAATCATGCAATGTTGCTTTCTATTGCTATAGAATGTATTTACATCAGTTCTTCAACCCTTACAAATGAGGGGCAAGCCCCTATTTATAGTTTTCCAAAGCCCAAATGAATGGCTAGGATCAATTTCCAACGAATAGCCTAGATTTGATTTACATTAGGGTTTCACCTACCCAACAATATTCAGCAATTAAAAATACATTCCTTGTCTTTTCCTTGTTTTGTCATCTAGTGCCAGTCACTATAGCAATTTTGTTATTTAGCTGATTGCCCTTTTACTGTAGCTGAAACTGCCTGAAAGCTGTCTGCTTACTTGATGTGCTTGTAGTGTTCTTCCTTCGATCAAATGATCCTGTCGACGATTGGCATCAATGGATTGGTTGCCCCTTATTCGAGTGGACAACTCTCTTATGCTTTCTTCAAGGCCACCCCCTTGCATTTTTGTCCTTGACTTTCTTGGCACAAGCCTTCTTCTAACACCAACCCTATTGGTGGGTGCTAAGGGGAGAGGCGGACATGAAATGAATGGTGAGAGGAGCTATGCGCATTCCTTGTTTAGCTTTCTCGATGGGTCTCCTGACAGATGTGCAATAGGCTCCTTAAATCCTGCATACATGAAATGTAGTAAGTCCTTTCATACATAAATCAAGGAAAACATTAGTCAAATCTTGCAAAATCCTTGTTAGATCCATCCATGCATCATCAAAAGATCATAATATTCATATTTGGAGCTCATTTAGACCATAAACACTAACCCAGGCCGCTGGGGCTCCACGGATGTTCCAAAACAGCCAAAGGGGGACGAAGCTCTGAAACCATCGAAACTTAACGGAACATTGACGAAACTTTGGCAATTCACTTAAGCACCACAAACACATCCTAGATCCAAAAAAGGTTGGCCCTAAAGTCAAAAATGTGGAAATGGGAGCGACAAGGGTCCACGGAAGGATGACGGACAGACGACAGACGGTGGACAAAGGACGACGGATGATGGACAGACGACGGACGACGGATGGTGAACAGACGACGAATGACGGATGACAGACAGACGACGGACGACAGACGACAGATGACTGACGGATGGCTGATGGACGGTGGACGACAGACGACGAAGCGATGGCAGACAAAGTGATGACGAACGGTGGTCAAATGGTGGACGACTGGTAGATGAATGACGGACGTCGGACGATGACGAATAGACGATGAACGGTAGACGGCGGATGACCGACGACCGACAGACGGCGGACGACAGATGACCAAAAAATAGTGGATGAACGAAGGACAACAGACGACCAGCGGACGGATGATGGACGAACGACCGGTGGATGAACTCCCAACCGAATCTCATTAGTACATGAGGGTCATAGCAGAGAGGGCCAAATTTAGGCACGTGGGTCGGGGTCAGATTTCAAATTTGAGCTCATTTGGATTGATTTAGGAGCATCCAAAGGTCCATGGCCAGAAAGCCATCCTGAGATGGTTGTTTGGAATGGCTGGGCAGAAACGGAGCTTCGGGATAGGAACTCTGGGATCTAGGGTCCGGCAAGTCAAAGGGCGCCCAACACTTCACCATTTTCATGTAATCGGGCTCAGAAGGTCGGGATGCCGCAGTGCCTTTGTCATTTGGGATGGCAATCATCGGACATAAGTCCGACTTTTCGGGCCCAGGAGGGGAGGAAGTCGTCCGTTCATTTTCAGTTTTTAATCAAGCAAATGGAGCTCATTCTGCTGATAGCCGATCGGTGAGACATCATTCATTGTCCCGGCGACCAAAAGTTCTAGTTAGTGCGAAAGTATGCCTCGGAGAAAGGTCTCGGCAACATCCGGAAGTCTTGCCGACTAAGCATATTGGCAGGAAAACTTTTTAGCGGGGAGATGTCTTGGCAAGATCTGAATGTCTTGTCGATCGACGAGAAGAATGCTCATCAGCGAGAGATTTATGTCTTCGGCGAGAGGTCTCGCCGACTTCCTCATGTCTCATTGAATCAAGCATATTGGTAGGAGGTTGATCTTTGGTGTGAGGTCTCAGTGACATTTGAATGTCTTACCGACTGACGGGAAGAATACCCACTGGTGAGAGATTTGTGCCCTCGGTAAAAGGTCTCATCGACCTCCCCATGTCTCGTTGAACAAGCATATTGGCAAGAGGTTTATGCTTGGTGGGAGGTATTAGCGACCTCCACATGTCCTGCTGAATAGGAAAATTGGAAGGAGGTTGATCTTTGGCGAGATGTCTCGGCAACATCTGAATGTCTTGCCGACTAGGTAATGTTATGCTGACAGAGGGAGCCTTCGATGTAAGATTCTAAGTCAGGGAGAGGTCTCGCCAACCTGATGATGTCTCCCCGACCAGCCTCGTGTTTTCCCAAGGATGATGGGGTCAGCGTAAGGTCTTAGCGAACATTAGGAGTCTCGCCGAACAAGCAACGACTTTGGCAAGAGTGGGGAGCTCGCGGTAAGGTCCCAGCAAAAGATGGATGTCTCCCTGACTGATAAGACCCAGGCTCGGTGAAAGCGAACAAGCTCAGTGGGAGGTTTCGTCGAAAGACGGATGTCTTGGTGAAACAAAAGGACATCGATAAAGCTATTGGATCCCGCCATGACCTCTTGGTGACTTGGTTTGGTCCTGCCGACAGAAAGGCTTTGGCATGAGACTTACAGGGTCCTGACAACCAAATACAAACCTAAGAAGGCTTTCGGTGAAACGCAGGGCGACCAGAGTGACATTTCCCCAAACTCGAAGGGTTACAATGATGAAAGAACAGAGCTCGATGAAAGCAAAAGTGTTTGGTGAAAGGTCTCACCAAAGGACGAATGTCACAGTGACACAAATGAATCAGTAAAGCCACTAGATCCCACCAAGGGAAACCCAAGGGGTTGGACCCAAAGGGTCCCAGAAGCAAACTACCAAGGGAGCTCCGCAAAGGAAGAAGACTTACCAAAAATCAGGTAGGTGAATTTGGTCAGGGAAATTTTATCATTTGAAGGCACATGACCAATTTAGGCTCTAGGAAAGGGGCACGCAAAATAAGACAGGAGCAAAGCAGCCCATCGGAAGCGAAAAAAAGGGGGGTCCCTGGGCATGTGTGCAAAACATGCACAACAGTTCCAAAGCTTGTATCCTTTTATGCTAGCACTATAGCCAATAAATATACACTTTACAGCTTTGTTTTCCAACTTGGATCTTTTTTCAAATGGCACATATGCATATGCCTCACAACCAAAGACATGAATATGTCTAAGAGAGGGCTTCTTTCCAAACCATGCTTCCAAAGGTGTCTTCTCAACAAGAGCAGAGTTAGGAGAGCGATTTACCAAGTGACATGCTGTAGAGACTGCTTCAGCCCAGAACTTCTCCTCCAAGCCAGCACTGCTCAGCATACTATGTGCTCTTTCCATTATTGTCTTGTTGAACCTTTTAGCAACTCCATTTTTCTATGGAGTATAAGGTGTAGTCTTATGTATTTTGATCCCATGATCTTTACAGTACCTTTCAAATTCATCTAAACAGAACTCACCGCCATTGTCAGTCCTTAAACATTTTATTTTTCTACCAGTCTAATTTTCTACAAGGTTTTTAAATTCCTTAAACCGACTAAACACTTCTGATTTACTTTTCAAAAAATATACGAATGCTCTTCTTGAATAATCATCAATAAACAACACATAGCATCTTGATTTAGACAAAGAAGGAACATTCACTGGACCAAACACATCAGAATGTATATAATCAAGTAAACTAGAAGTTTTGTGAGGACTAGAATAAAATGAAACACGGTGTTGCTTTCCATATATGCCATGTTCACATAAATCAAATTTAAGGTTACAATCTTCAAGCCCTTCTACCATGTTTTTATTTTTCAACATTTTTAGACCTTTCTCACCAATGTGGCCAAGCCTATGATGCTAGAGCATAGTCTTCTTTGCTGGAAGTTTAATCTCCATGGAGTTTACACCATTAGGAACATTTTCCTTCTTTTCTTCATGAGTAGCCTTAAGTGACTTTGCAAAGACACTATTGCATTGAATAGCTTGTGCATCTAGCTTGTACAGAGTACCAATTTGAGCACCCCTAGCCAGCACCATAGAGCCTCTAGTCATCTTGTAGCCATTTTCTGAGAACATGACCTGCACTCTGATATCATTCAACTTACTTATAGAAAGTAGATTTCGAGCCAGACCTGGTATATGCATCACATCATTGATTCCCTTTACTCTTCCATCAGGGAATTGAATTCTGACTCTTCCACGGCCAACAATTTCCAAAGATGAATCACTTGCCAAGTACACCTTTCCACCATTGTATTCTTCATACTTCATGAACCATTCTCTATGAGATGTCATGTGGAAAGATGCTCCAGAATCAATCAGCCAGACATCATCGGATGCCCGTGTAGCCAAAGATGCAATGAAGGAATCTGCATCACTATGAGAGGAATCATTTTTAGAAGAGTTCTTCTTTTTCTCCTCTTTGCAATCCCTTCGGACATGACCAGGTTGCCCACAGTTCCAGCACTTCACCTTTGACTTCTTGCCAGGAGACTTTGATCTCCCTTCTGATTTTGATCTAGACTTCTTGTCCTTCTTCTTGCCTTTCTCCTTTGGTCTACCTCTGACAACCAGAGCCTCCTTTGCCATCTCAGAATATTTTCTTCTCATTTCTTTTGATAACAGAGAAGCAACAACATCTTCCATTTTGAATGTGGATGTTGTACTCCCTATAGCCATCACCAAATGATCCCAAGAATCAGGCAGAGAACACCACAACAGCATGCAACGATCTTCATCTTCAATCTTTACACCAACAGATGTCAACTAAGCAATCAGCATGTTGAAAGCATTTAAGTGATCAGCAATAGACCTTCCTTCCTACATCCTCAAAGAGTACAACTTCTTCCTCAAGAACAACTTGTTCACCAAGGACTTGCCCTAATAAATGGATGCCAGTCTTTTCCACAAGGAAGAGGTAGTCTTTTCTTCATGCACGTTTAGAAGAATAGAGTCTACCAAATAGAGCCTTATTAGCCCCTTAGACTTTCTATCTGCCAGGTCCCAATCCTCTTGCTTCATGCCTTGAGGCATTGTTCCAGACACAGTAGTCCAAAGATCTTGATCAACTAACATATCTTCCATTTTGAGTTTCCACAGCTCAAAATTGCTACCATTGAATTTCTCTATTTCCATCCTACTGGATGTGCTTGCCATCTCAATCTGTAATTAAATTAACAGACCTCTACCAGACTCCCACTGAAAAGGATTTAACACAAAAAACCCAACCCACTCACAAGGACAACACAGTTGGCCAGGCTATGATACCACTTGTAAGGAAAGTAGAGGTGCGAAAACACTTTCCTAATGCCAAATCCACAGGGAAGAACGCAATGCAGGGCTTTTAATTTTTCCAAATTACAATCCAATTGAGACACATATGAAAGAATAACAGAAATAGAGCAAATACACAAAGACAAACCAAACAACATATTTACATGGGAAACCCTTACGGGAAAAAACCCACCACACCAAGCTGCGTCTCTTTGTATTACAGTAACAATAATTACATACAATCAAAAATACAACTCTCTGGTCATTTTTCAGTAGCTGCAACATTCATTTTTTTAAACTCTCTCAGAAAAGCTCTCTTTTTCTTCAATAAACTCATTGCATCTTTAAAACAGAATCATTCTACTTTAAATCTTATTCACTTCAGATTTTGTCTTTTGTGCATCCTTATCTGCCATTTCCAATCATAGACAGTTTCCATTCAAGACTTGATTTTTCCCTACATGTTTTTCTAGCATTGCAATTGATGCATAAAATCAACCGTCATCTTGCTTGAAAACTGCTTCCTATGATTGGTTCACGAAGCTCCACATAGGATGGTCAAGCTTGTCAAGAGCGTTCAACTTTGTTGGCATATCGGTGAGACACTCATAGTGTCTCCCTGATGCCACAAAGTTACTCTATTGGTATCACTATAGCTTCCACGAGTCGGCAAGATGCTCTAACGGCTGTTACATGTCATAACGAAACCATCAATGTCCAATTTGATTCTATCAGCAAAGGTTTCCTTTATTGACGAGACTCATATCGAATGGAACAAGACATATCAAATTCAGAGAAGCCATTAGCAAGACATACCGATGTCACCAAGACCTTATGTCGAAATCTTCAAGTCATGCCAACGTGAGCCACTCGGCATGACTATCACTCTTCGACGAGACTCATATCGAAGTAGAACTTCCACCAAAAGTCACACTGTCACCAAGACTCGTGTCTATCGCCATGACCTTTCTCCAAGCTCCCTAGGTCTTATCGAAGACTTACTATTGGCAAGACTCAAGACTTTCACCGTGACGTTTCACCGAGCTCCATCATGTCTTACCGAGTCGGCAAGACATAAGCCCTTCACCAAGACGTTTCTCTGAGCGCCCAAAGATAACCCGAAGACTTCTATCGGCGTGATTTATGTCTCTCGCTAAGACTTCCCAGCGAAGTCTTTTGTCACCGCGAAGTCACCGCGAGGATACTATCTATCGGCAAGACTTAGCTTCATTGCTGAGACATCTCCCCATGACCCATGAGTTACTTCGACCTTCGCCTTGACTCCCGAGAGTAGCCTTTGTCAGCGAGACATTACATACTCGCTGGGACATCTCATTGAAGCCCTAGTGTTAGCCCGACATCGGCGAGACTTACACCATTCACTGGGACTTCTCCCCGACACTCGTGAGCTAGCCCAATTAGAACACACTGTCGCATGAAGAAATTCATTCACCAAAAGGTTATGCCGAAAACACAAAGTCACAGCGATAGACTTTGTCGGCAAGACTTCAACCCTATCACAGTGATAGGATCATTTCACGAGTATCAGAACTGTTAGTCGCCCAGACATGAACACTGTCACAGTGACTTATGCCCTTCAAGAGTTTCATGTTAGTAAGGATTGAGGCACATATTCCAACATGACCAAAGTGCCTTATGCTAGTGCAGTTGGTAGTTTAATGTATGCAATGGTCTATACAAGGCTGGACATTTCCCAAACAGTGGGAGTGCTAAGTTGATTTATGGAAAATCCAGGAAGGCCACATTGGGATGTTGTGAAAAGAGTTTTTAGATATTGGAAAGGTACATCTCAGTATGCTTTGTGTTATCATGGTAACTCATCTAATTCACAAATATCTATCAACGTTCGAGGCTATGTGGACTCTGATTAGGAAGGGGACATTGACAGTAGAAGATCCACTAATGGATATATTTTCATGCTAAATGGTGGTGCAATTATTTGGATGAGCAAGTTGCAGGATTTTTATTGCTTTTTCCACTGCGGAGGTAGAATACATGGCAGCAACACATACCTATAAAGAAGCAATATGGTTAAAATGTTTGTGTTCTGACATTGGGTTTAATGTAGGGAATTTTTTTTTTTTTTTGTGACAATCAGAGTGCTATTTTTTTGGCGAAAAATCTAACTTTCCATGCCAGGATGAAACATATTGATGTGCAGTATCATTTTGTACAAGATATGGTTGAGGATGGAAAGGTTTGTTTAGAAAAAGTGATACTTTGGAAAATGTTGTAGATGCATTGAAGAAACCAGTAAGCACAGACAAGTACAGGTGGTTTTCCAGTTCAATTGGCCTTGGTTCCCATGAGTCTCAGTAATTTTGAGGTGCTCTGGAGGTGTCAATAAGATCTTCTTCAAGTGGGAGATTGTTGGAAAGTGTTCCTCAAACTTACTGACATGAAACTCCTGAAAGAACAAAATTGGTGAGACCCTCAGAATGTCTTATCGACAAGCAACTGTGGTATGAACTCTTGAAGAGGTCAGATCGACATGACATAGGACCTATCTCGACAATGGAAGTCATCAACAAGACATGAGCTATCAGAGTGAGATTTATAACTTGTTCCGATGGTAGAAGTCTTGCCGATGGGTTGGCTCTTGGTGATCGTTGGGGAGACTCTTGGTGATAAAAGACATTGGGGAGACATGAACCTTCAGAGTGAGATTCCAAACTTGTTCCAATGGTAGATGTCTTGCCAAAGAAGATCATTGGGGAGACTCTTGCCGATGAGGTGATCGAGGTGACTTGGTTTGTCGTTGAGACTTACTGATCTATTGTCGATAGTATTACTCTTGCCAATGGACCTGCTCCTGATGAATGTTAGTGTGACTCTTGCTGATGTACGTGGTCTTGGTTTTCTTTGGGACATCAGGGAGAACTGAACTATCAGTAAGATATCTCATTTTTTCATCGATAGCATTGGTCATGCCGATGGTCCTATGGTCAGGGAAACTTCGTCAAGTCTAAGCAATAGACCAATAGAAGGATGTGGAGTGTGTGATGGTCAATTGATAGTTTGGAATCGGTGATACACATTTTGTTGCCACACTAATAAGCGATACATTTGAGAACCATTTGACCAAATGACTATCCTACATGGTTCATTCTAAACCAATGAGAGAAGCAGAATTTGAACCAGTTGACAGTTGAACTACTGTGACCATTCTCTGGTGGGAAATGAATAGACCGCTTGTGAAAGAAGAACAGTTCAGTTTGGAGAAAGGATTGATCAATGGAGCAGAGGATTGTTCTATGTGTGTGAATTTCATTATATGTTGTAGAAGAGCATTGTAACAGTGATGTTTTGTACAAGGTTGATCAAGGAAATGTTGCTACTATAAAATTGACATCTAAAAGTGAAGTTTGATATATGTATGTAATTTTGTTTACTATAATACAAAGAGGCTTTACTTGGTGTGGTGGGTTTTTCTCCCGTAAGGGTTTTCCCACGTAAATTCTGGTGTCCAATTGTGTTTGTGTCTATTTCTCAATTTTGTTATTCTTTTCATGTGTATCTTATTGAACTGTAATTGCAAATTTTAAAGTCATATTTGCATTCTTCTCTGAGTTTTTGCATTAGGAGAGTTTGTTCCATACCTTAGCTTTCCTTACACTTTGTACAACTTCATAGTTCTACGGGGCTATGGAGTCCTTTTGTTCAAAACTCCCTGGGGAGAGTACCTGTGGAGTCCTTTGCCTACCCTACGCTTTCGAGTTTGCCAAATCACAGTCTACTTCTTCAACGGTTCAAGTATACATTTCTAACCCTACTAACTCTTCAATCTACTTTATCAAACACTCATCAATATTTGTGCTTGCTAAAGTGGGGGAAAAATGTATACCCCTTAACCAAATTCCCCTTTCACATACCCTCACCTTAGAAAATCAAATCCAAAGGCAAAATTCCACATCATCTACCTACCTTCCATCCACTTGGAATTTTTCCCATGTGTCGATGAGAGAATATTTGTTGTGGATGAATGCGCAACGTGTGTATGTCTATGCGACGCTCAACCATCCCTGACAAAATCTTGCATTTGAAGTTGGTAGAGGCGTTACACACCCAATTGTGGTTGAATTGTAATGTCCCTCTTCGACCAACTGACCTGAAAATGCCTTATTCCTTCCCATCCCACCTTAAAAAACATTCATTCTCACTTCATTTCATCTCTCTAGCAATTCTCTACACATTCACTCACTTCATTCTTCTTGCAACCACTTCACTTCTTCACTCTCAAGTAGCATTCTAGCACTTCTTGGTGAGCATTGCAGCAAATTTGAAGCTCCATCAATTCCACATTGCAAGTGTGAGGCTATCATAGAATTTGTGGGCTTGGAGTCTTCCGAGACCTCCCTTCATCATCGTTACGGTTGTGGTGACTTTTTCAAGTCCACACCTTGCATTCTCCTCCATTAGCTAGTGAGCTTTTGGTGGAGGTGGTAACACTTCACTTCTCTCCTTTATGATTTGATAGAGTAGTATTTGTCTTTTGTAGTGTTCATTACAATCTTTCTTTCTACTTTCTTTATCGCATATTCTACTCTGTTGCCTTTTGGCTATCCATGGAGGTGGAAACATCAAAACAGGGGTTTGACAACTCGGCAAGCCCCTATACAACCCCAACAATTTTCCCTCTTTCTTGTGTGTAGGTGGAAGTGTACGTGGAGCTTGTTTGTGAACATGAAGTTTTGTGATATCATCTTCATCACAATAGCTTTTATTTACTTGCTTTATCATCTTCGTCTCTACTTTTCAGAGCTTATCATTCTATTCTTTCATTAAAACTAGCTAGTTAAACTGTCAATAGGTTTTTGGATTTCCTTTTACTGTACTTTACATCTTCTAGCCATATGAACACCAATGCATCATGTTGCCATCCCAGACCCATGCTATCGTCCTCAAACAAAGAGTTGTTTGAGGTACACTTTAGATCCTGAAAACCTTCTTGTCTAGCCCCTAAATAAGATTTCGAATATGCAAAGTGACAAAAGTACTATATAGTGCTCTTCATTCTTGATTCTCACCCCAAGAAATCCTTTAGAGTGAGGTAAGTTAGGGAAACCCTCTGCTCTCAGCTCTCCATGACCTGGAGCCTTGATGTGGTTGGTTCCCCTCTCTTACATAAGCTTTCTAAGTTCATAAAACCATAACTTAACAAGTTATTCCAAATTCATCATTCCTAGTATATAATACTATAGACGTCAAGAAATCTCCTTAATAGGAATTAAATACAAGAACTTATATGGAAAACACATCAATTACAATCTTTCCTCTTTTATAAGCAAATAGACTTTTCTCCTTTATAAGCAAACTAGTACCTTTCCCTAGTAACATTCAAGGCAAGCAATCCTCAAATTTTAAAGATAAAACAATAAAGAATAGAGTTTCATGCCTATCAATCGCTTAATCCAATCGACTCTAGAACTTCCTAGTTTGGCCTCCTCTTGCTATCAACTTAGAAATCAACCTTCCTTTACTTAACCTCACTAAAATTCTCTCACCAAAAACTCTCAGCAAAATAACAATCACTCAATGAAAACTTACAACGAAAATGGCAGCATAATGTTGCATATGAAAAAGTATAAGAAATGAGGTATGATCGACCCATATTTATACACAAGACTCAGCTTCACAAGGCTACAATTAAGGTTCATAGTTTTCCACTTCTCAACCATTTAAAATCAACTTAGCTTAGAAGATGAAAGGCAGAAAATTATGATGAAGATAGTCATCGATTCATCACAGCAAATTGATCCAATGATCGACAAAGTAGGTTTGACACATTCAAAAATCACATGTTCTAACACAACTAATCGGTTTCAAGCTTGTTAGACTTCCAAAGCATTCAAATAATTCATACCATGGTGCCAAGTTTGCAGCTTACTCCCTATTCACAAGGCCTACGGTTTATCATTTGAAATGGTCTGACACAGATTTGCAACTCATATACATTCAACTAATTCAAAGCCAAGTAGTCAACACATAGTATGATTTGACCCTTTTGCATTTATATCTGCATTTTGACTTGGTATGTTGTAATACATTGCACTATATTTTAGTTTATTAACTCGCACAATAGTCTAAAGTCTCATGTATTTCAATATCATTTCATCTAAAATGATAAATATGTCTTAACATTTGCTTGAGTGCTATTATATAGTGCATTATATTTCCCATTCATCAACCAAAGCATATACTTGTATGTATCAACCTTTATACTTTGCATAATATATGTATAAATCAACCTCCAATACTTTGCATAATATGTATACAAATCGGCCTTAGTTACTTTCTATATATAAATATATATCCACATATATATATATATATATATCAATGAATAGCCTCAATGCTATAAATATGTATATGTGTATATATATTCTAATATATATATTCATTTATAAATATTCCATGTCAACTAAATCTATATACACATTTTATTTTGAAATGAATAAGATCAAGTTAATATTCATATACCATATATTTAAACGACCATTCTGGTCTTTATGGTGTTTTGTAAAAACTATTACTTGGACTACGACTGGGGGTTTTCTTGCTAGCTCTTTCTTGCCAGTATGTCCGCCTGAACCAGCAATATGTATTAAAATATTATAAATAAAATTATAAGTGGGCTACCACTTTTGGCTTAAAAATAACAATATTCATATACCATATCATATATATATATATATATATATATATATATATATATATATATCAATATGCATGTATACGTATGTATACATATGTCAACATATCTGTATGGGCGTTTTCATTTTCCATTACATACGTTTATATCGATACATGTATTCATATGTATATATGTATGTCATATACATATGTATATATCATATATATACATTTGATAACACAATCACATACATAAACAATTACTATCTTATTGGTAGATATATATACGTATGATGTGTATATATATACACACACACACATGTCATATTGTCCTCTTGATATTTCCATGCTCATAAGCAACTCCTTCATAAGTGCACATAGGTATGTCTACCTATGCACTCTCATGTATGCATTCCTTCATGTGTATAGATTATCATTGACACGCGTATGCATACATATATATACCTTCAACGTATGTACACCTCATTAATCAAGCATAGTAATATAAAGAATTACTTGCATGCACCAAGCAGTAAACATAAACCAAGAATGCTCCTAATAGAATCCAAACTCCTTTCTATTATAAACACATCGTGTTAAAGGATAACTTACCAATTCCCAACACTATGACTTGACTCAACCATTCTATTAGTGAGTGTGTGTGTGTGTGTGTATAAGCTCGACTTAGGTTTTTTTACCTGTTTTTTCACCAAGCTCTTCTCTTGAGTGATATTTTCCCTCCCTTCTGAAGGATTGATTTTGAATCTGCATCCAACTTAACACATTTTTGTGGTAGTCAGTCATTCATCAATACAAACATTTACATTATCCTTTTCATAGTTAGAATATCAATTCAATAACCATCCATTCCATATATGCATTTCATCAACATAACATTAAATAAAATAAACATCAATTCACTTTTGATAAGAAAATTACAATCACATATATTTACATCCAATGAGTATTCCAAATACATTCACACATGCAGTAATTACCCTAACATAGTAATAGTAAATAGGTAAACATAGAATGGGGTGTGATATAATTCATTTTTGTAATTCCACCAATCAACTAGTAAATTACTATTTTATGGATGACTCATTTATTGCTCTACTAGAGGAAGAAGAGAATGTCAAGTTCCTAGAATTTTTTTGTAAAGCTTCAAGGTCGAGTATTCAATGGAAAAAACTTAATGCTACAAGTAATCAATTTTTCCTAAGCTTGGTTGGTTAGATTTCTATGGATTGAAATGGATTAATCGTGGAGGATTTTTTATATTTATTGGCATTTCCTTTGCATTTTAAGCCTCCCCTTCCACCTTATGGGAAATTTCCATTTCCATAATCGAAAAAAAACTTACAAATTAGATTACTAACCCTCTTACTTTGGCAATGAAATTCCAAGTGTTCTCCAAAATTTGGTTACCACATATCCACTACTCTTCTTGTTGGGTTCCTTCTAGAGCCTTCTACTTGAAGATTGAAAAAAATGATTAGGGGTTTGCTATGAGCCTCTTTTGATAATAACAAAGAATTTCACCATGTGGCTTTGGATTATTTCTACATTCCTCATGACTCTGGAGACCTTAGGTTACTTTTAATCTAATGGAAATTTTTATCCTTATGTGTGAAATGGATTATTAGGTCCCTTAAAGTTGATTTTAAGCTTGGAAAATATTGGTTTGACATTGCATATCATCTTAGAGCATTCCCACTAGGTTCCCAACCTAGAAGAGCCTTAGGTTCCATACCCTTCTTATCGTGAAAGAACTCATTAAGAGTCAAGAAACTTTTATCATCAAAATCCTATAGAATTCATAGGAAGCCATCGAACCATGCCTTCTATGGGATGGAGATTACTTTCACAATGGTGTATGTATTAATTATCAATTTACTTTATGGTGTTTGGTTATTTATTTTTAAGAACACCTACTTTTGAAGGCTCCATGGGTTCATGTTTTAAAATTCTCTAATAGGGGGATCGAGAATCTTCCTAACCTCTTTTTCAATATTACTAGGAATTTATTTTCTTGGCCAAAAGCTGAAATAAAATTTAGGCTATCCAATTAGGACATTGAGACTTACCATACAATCATTGATTTAGTTCCTCCCAATATGAGTCACAAATTTGGGGTAGAACCTTAAAGCCCTAGTGGAAAGATTAAAAATGGTATCCAAACATGGTGTTTTGTAATTACAAATCTCACAAAGGGATGTTCTTGTATTTCATCCCACCTTCCCATGGTTTCTCAATTGAGTCATAGATCACATCTCCAATCTTCTTTGGGTACTTGGCACCACATATTTTATATTGTATGTTCCATAATTCTTGAATTGAAGCTTGATTATTTTTCTTGGTGTATTCTTTATCATTAAGGACTTCCTTTTGGTACCAAATTGGTTCATCTAGGATTTGTCAATCCTTGTTTCCCATTATGTGGATAACATGACACTCTTAAGCACCTTTTCTAGTTTTGTTCTAAAGCTCAGGAAGCCTAGAATCAAATGTAGTATTTTTAAGCCCTTAATATCTAATCCTTTCTCATGGAATATAGTCTTGTTGGGTGGTTTCCCTAAATCACCTATTAAAATTACCCATATTTGGCAAGATTTCAAGGTGGATATTATTTGAAGCATTTATAAAGATAGGAAAACTACTATTTTAACTAGTTATTCTATTGATATTCACTTATTTCTTTACACTAAATATATGATTTGTTTAATGTGCTTATGTAGATTTAGGTACAAGACAATAAAGTTTCACTTGAAGTAGCACATATATAAATGGTGTTAGATCACTAAGGCAATGCTATGTCTATGGTTGGTAGAGTCCCATCACTTGTAGCTACTCATAGGGATCATTCCCCTCCTTGCAAACACAAACATTGATGTAATTAGATAACCCAAGCAGGTTATAAAATCCAAGTTACGTGATTCTCAACCTCCCTCTAGAATACCTAGGGACTATTCTACTCATGGGTGGTCTCATACCTTCCGCCCTCCTTTAGTCTCCTATTAGCCTTATGATTAAGGATGTCCTAGTTCATTAAATTCTAGCAATTTCTCACAATTAGCTCTCACTACTCTTATTTGTGCTACTTAGTTGCTTGTAAAGGAAAATAATTAAAAGGGTTTTATTATTGGTTTGGATCCTATCATTGATGGCTCTAGTCATGTTGATGTACGTGGATAACTAGATGACCTCTCATCCCCCTACTAGTGTAGCTCTCGTTACTTAATTAGTTTATCTTGTTTTATGGGCTTGGCCTCACCAAAAAATTGAGGGTGTACTTGCGACCACCTACATTTTTGTGAAATTTTTAATATTTTTTCCTTTATAATATAAAAGGTAATATCGCCCTTATTCATCAAAAAAATTAAAAATAAAATAGACTTGTGACATTTATAGTACTACTTACACTAAATAAAGTTATAATTGATATTAGTAAAACTAAAAGACTAGGCCTCACATTTGTAGCTATGTTTAGAGTTGAATTTGTAAAAGGACCACATATAATTTACATTCTTTCAACCATTATTCTAGAATGAAAGTAAATCCCTTCAACATGATTAAGAAAAAAAAGAAAGGCTCACTTTAAAATACTCTCACTATAGTATCTATTTAGGTATGTAAATTTTATTACATGCTCCCTCACATAACAATTTGAAATCCTTGTTTTGATATTTTATTTGTCATCTTTTTAAGGGAAAACTAAAACATAACTAATCAATTACAATTTATTTTTTATACAAAAAAATAGTGAAAAATAAAAAATAAATAGAGCAAAAGATTTGGCCTCCTTCTCAAGAATTTATATTTTATTCTTAAACTAGAATACCTAAAAAAATATTTAGACATTACAATTTAATTTGATAATATTTTATTTCAATGTACAATGACAATGACAAATTCAAAAGAGAAGTTCTTGTCAAACTAATATTTCAAAAGTGCAATATCACCTACAAAGAGAAAAAAGACACTTTTGAGAAACTTTTTTTAAATGCAAGATGAATATTGATCTTAATTTCAAATTTGAAGGGAAATGGAGAATTTAACCAAAATCTATTCTATAATATTCTTTATAGAATAACATGCGACTATTCATATTCTTGAAAGGGATGTACTAATTTCAAAGGATATGAATATATTGACTAAGAATTCCAAGACAAAATGATGTAAATTTTTATTTTAACAAATTTGAAAGTATTACTATGTTCTTACATATAAAAATATAAGAAGTTTGGATATCCTTTGTTATTGAAAAATAGTTAAACAATATCTATTGACTTGTAAAACTACATGATTGAATCATGATAACAATATCACAATTTAACACCTAGAAAATACCTCCTACATATCAATATCTATTGAAACATGTGGACATGCACAAATCCATTGTACAATGAATACTTGTACAAATCAAAATTAGAAGTTGAACTCAAAACATGTACATATATTGCTATATCCCTAATCAAATAATATTAAAATTAAATTTGATAATATGATTAATAATTTATTATTTTCAATTAAAAAAATATAACTTTAAAAAACAATAAATTTTCATGTTACTTTAAATTTCCTATCAATATATCCCTTGCACAAGAGGTGAAAATACAAATGTGAGTCTAATTATTTCTATTTTAACAAAACCAACATATTTATTAGGCAACTTAAGAGGGGAAGCTAGAACCACAATGACCAGAAGTGGCTATCCAGTCTGTGAATGCACCAAAGGCATGGATGGGGTCATACATTAAGTTAACTGTTGATTGGGCAGCTGGATGCATGATGGTACTGCTCAACATTAAGTTAGGCACTGATTAGACGATTGGATGCATGATGTATGGCCCCATTCATACTTCCGATGCATTCACGAAACTAAATAACTGCTTCCCACAATTACCAACCTCCCCATTCTTAGGTAGATACCTTTCCCTCATTCTTATTATAAGTGGGAACACATGGTTTTCTCTTTATGAGAAGACTTATAGTCACTTTGAATAAATTCCACTTCATTATGAGTTGGGTCAGCCCATACTTTTTTTTTTCATAGTGGAAGGAAGAATATCAAAATTTTATAAAGAAAAAGGCAGCGTGTGGTAGGTGGATTCGTAGAAAATTTGGTCATGTGACGATAGCGCCTTCATCTTTATGGATTCTCTTCCCGCACGTGCACGATGCTTTAACTCTTGTACGAGAAGTTGGAAGGATCTAACCATTATGAAAACATCCATACGGTCTTCACACTAAGTTATTATGGTATATTTTCTTCCTAATGTTTCGGTTTACTAATGATTGGGTTCTTTTTGTGTTGATTATTGTGTTTAAAAGTACATTAGTGTCGAATTTGATAAATAATTTTATTTTGGTATATGTTAGATTTTGATTTGGTCTTGTAGATTATCAATTGATTCAATTTATTTTGATGCCATATATTTGAATCTCAAGTTTTTTTAATTTAGACCTATGTATGTTTTTCTTATTAATCATTAAATATTAATTAAAATTTTCAAGTATATATTAGGATAGTACATTTAAGGACTTATATTTATTCATTTAGATTAACAGGGATTATGACGTGAACATTTTTTTGTTATCATTTTTTTACAAATTTAGTTCCAAAGGCACATGTATGAATCTAAATGAGAGCAAACCATAATCCATTTACAAATTCTAGGCACTCATCTAAATAGAACCTTAAATTTTTAAAATAATAATAAATCATTTTCTAACATTATTTACAACATATTTCATAAAAAAACACAAAAAATAAATGTATTTTAGAAAAAATATATATATATATAATAACTACAATTAAAAAAAAAATTAACATCTTAGAAAAAATAAAAAACAATAAAATAACTACAATTCAAAAATAAAATATCTAAAAATCAAGACAGTTTTGATAAAATAAAAACAAAAAATCTAAAATTAGAATGTAATAAATTTTATATTATTACGCCTCTAGAGTGAAAGCAATGAAGGAATATTCTCTGTAAATTTTTTCAAGCTACATTGAAAATGACAGGAAGTGGAAGTATTAAATTTATTGAATAGATTGTTTACTACACATTTTTTATATTAAAATGGTTGTAATTTTTTTTCCACTAAAAATTAGGTGAATGAAGCAAATCAACAAATACTAAATTTAGATGTAATTCTTTTTCCTTTGTCTTATAGTTTTAGTAATGTTTCTTTTTAAAAATAATTTAAATGATCATCCAATATTTAAGTCAAACATTTATTTATTAGTAGTTTTCATGTGTTATTTGCATTGGATTAAATATTTTAAAAATACTTTTTCAAATAGAAATATAAATTTATAAGAATAGAAATATAAATTTATAAGATATATTAAAATGGTTGTAATTTCTTTTCCACTAAAAAATAGGTGAATGAAGCAAATTAACAAATGCTATTTTTTTTTTTTTAAGATTAAAATCAAAATACTTATAATTTACTTGAATTTAAATTTATAAGATTTAAAATATAAATTATTTTTAACATTTTGTATTAGTATATATTAGTAAATAGTGTATTTTTATGTAGGATGTAGTTCTTTTTCCTTTGTCTTATAGTTTTAGTATTTTTTCTTTTTAAAAATAATTTAAATGATCATCCAATATTTAAGTGAAAAATTTACTTATTATTAATTTTCATGTGTTATTTGCATTAGATTAAATATTTTAAAAATATTTTTTCAAATAGAAATATAAATTTATAAGTTTAGAAATATAAATAGAAATATAAATTTATAAGATTTAAAATATAAATAGAAATAAAAATATAAATATAAATTTATAAGATTAGAAATATAAATATAAATATAAATTTATAAGATTAGAAATATAAATTTATAAGATTTAAAATATAAATTCTTCCTGCAGTTTTTTTAGGCTTGTGTTTCAAAGATGACAGAGTGCAGGAGGAATATTCATCTGATGTGCGAGGATTGTCAAAATGTTGTACAACAATTATGAAAAAAAAATGAATTAAAATAGTTAAATTTTCATTTTAGGAGTTTAAAAAATTAAATGTAAGAGTAAGAGTGTTTAGTTTTTAAGGATTAATGTTGAAGAATAAGTTTGATATAATGTAGAGTTTTTTGTTGTTGTGGTAAATTAAAAATATATATTATTCTTAAATAACATGTGTTTTGTAAGATTTGATCTTGTCTATTATGGGAATGTTTCGATAGGTCTATAAATTGTGTATAATTGTGATGCTTGCATTTTGAGCTAGATTCTCCTAGATTGACCCTTTGCTTAGAGTAGCTTTATAGTTTTAAAAATTTCCAAAGACTATTTATAATCTTCTATGTCATAGAATGATTTGATGCAAACACAAGTTTATATTTGTACTCCAAAGAAAAGATTCTTTAAATGACGTTCCTTACAATGCATAGGATTTTCAATTGGTTCCTTTTCAAGATGGTGTGAAACTAGCAATCACACCTTGGTGTGCAATGGGTATGCTGAAGAGTTGTGGAAGGTCAATTAGGAAAAAATTGGGTCTATTTTTTTGCAAACATTTTGCAAAGGTCAATTGGCAGGCCATTTAGAAAATGATGCTTTTTGTGCAACATAAGTTTCAATGGATAAATGATAGCTTCAAATCAACTATGCATCTTTTTATAGGGATCCAAACATGACCGAAACAAAACCTCTAAATGAGCTCCATTACCAACAAGCTCATGTTATGTTGCAATAGAGAGAGGGAGGGATACATATAGAAAGAGGGAGAGATAGAGGGGGGAAGAGTGTGAGAGAGGGGGGTAAGGAGATAGAGGAAAAAATAGAGTGAGACTTAAAGAACAAAGAGAGAGGACTTGAGAAAGAGAGGGATATACAAAGCAGGGAGATGTAGAGAGAGAGAGAGATAATTTGTCAAATATTATAGTCGCAACTGCCATAGTAGACATGCATACAAAAAGTGGAAGCATTAACAAGACACATGAACTATTTAACATAATACCTAATGTTTTGAAGAAGATATCATCTCATGAACTACAATGATTGTAGGATATGTACAACCTTCCCACATCTACATAGATTTTTAAGAGCAGACAATAAGTCACAATTTTTTTAGGATCCAAGTAAAAAAGTAACATCATTGTAAATACTCTAAAACCTATATCCATATGTGATCTGTAAAGGCCAAGAAAACATATCCACACAACCATCACATGTTTAATTGGCATCTTAATCATAAAGTTTAGGGTTTTCTTGAAATATATAAACGCTCATCCACTAAACCTGAATGGCTACATGCACAAAGAACACAAGCAAAGCTTATATTGTTATGATATGTTCGAGAGTGCTTCACTATTTCAGATATTATGAGAACATCCTTTCAAAATCCATTTTGTGCATATCCTGCAAACGACACCACGTTTCTTTGATGCACTTTTTTAAACAGTTCACAAGCCTTATCTATGCTTTACATTTTCCATACATGTCTATCAAAGCATTTCCAACTATATTATTTGACAAAATTCCCCCTTCCATCAAATCTATAACATGTTCCAAAACTCCCATTTTGGGACAGGCAAGGAGAATGCTAGCTTTACAACTACCGATTTGATTTTCTTGAAATTTTCTTAATCTTTGTCAAAAAATCCATTTTGTTCATGTCCTGCAATCATAGCATTCAATGTGACCAAATTTCTTTTGAGGCACATTGTCAAACAGTTTGCATGCCTTGTCTATGCTTGCACATTTTGCACACATGTTTATTGCTCTAGTTGTAACTACATCTGACCAATTTGCTCTATCCTTTAGATGCTTTGATGGATGTCCATACCTTGTTCCAAAGCTCCCATTCAACACAAGCTGCAAGGATGCTGGAAAAGGTTGTAGAGTGTGGCTTTAAGCCCATCAACCACATATGCCTAAAAGTTTCTAAAGCCTTTTCAACAAATCCATTTTGTGAATATCCTGCAATCAGGGCATTCCACGAGAACTCATTTCCTTAAGGAATTAACTCAAACAGTTCACATGCCTTGTATGTCCATCAACATTTTGCATACATGTTTACCAAGGAGGTTGCAAATACATCATCTTACGAAACCCCTCTATCTTTTATCCTGTGAATGGTGTGCATAGCCTGTTCCAAAGCTCCCATTTTAGCACAGACAGGGAGGATGTTGGTAATGGTTGAGGACTCTGGCTTTACACCGACCAATTGCATTTGTTTGAAAGTTTCTAAAACCTTTTCAACATACCCATTTTGTGCATTTTCTATTTTTTTGCATACAATGAAACAGTGCGACAAGCTTTGGAAACCCATGTCTTCTTATCCTATAGCAGCTAACTTCTACAGCGTAGGAATTTAAGCTGTGCGTGGATGGGCAAGCGACACCATTAAGTGGCCAAAAAATAGTGGAAAACTAAACCGTTGATTTCAAATTTTAGGTTGATCTCTCTCAAATTAGATGCACCTTCGATGTAAAGTATATAGGAATATGTGTGGACATGAGTGTAATAGAAAGCTAATTATAGTAAATGTATGATAATGAGAATGTATGGATAAAGTGGAGTTAAATGGATATAAATGAGTGAGTGGAGGATGGATGGTGGAAGAAGGGATTGAAAAATGTGCCCACCTTACATGGGAGTACTTTTGTCAATATGTATGTTTATTAAAAAAATTCAAAAATTAAATTGGAATTAACATGGGTATTCAAATTTCATTATTAAAATAGATAAAAATAATAATTATTATTATTATTTTTAATAAATGTATAAAAAATAAAAATATATGGATACTTGATTACTACTTTTTAAACAAGGTTGCATAGAAGGATTTTTTTAAATGTTATTTAGTGATTTTTTTCATTATTAAGTGAAAAAGTCCCTAGGTTGAATGCCTATGGGATAGTTTCATGTTGGGACCTATTTTTGGAGATTTGGATAAGCTTTGTCCCTCCTAAAGTTCATATGAAGAAATTTTACAAGATTTAACTTGGCTATGAAGCAACTTGACTTTAAGTCATCAAATCTCTTTTACCTGGGTTCATACATCCATCTTGGTATATTTTATCTATAAAACTCTTAAATTTTGTGGGAGTTACATTCAAAGTTAGGGCTAGAGTTCAATTAGAGTTACTTGGTTATGGGACAATTAGGGTTAAGGTTCAATCAAGATTCAATTAGGCTTAAGATTTAATTAGGGTAAGGGTTAAGTTTAGGGTTGGGGGTAGGGTTAAATTAGGCTAAGGGTTAGTATTAGTGTTAGGGTTAGGGTTCAAGTAGAGTTTTGATTCAATTAGAGTTATGATTCAATTATAGTTATGACTAAATCAAGATTATGATTTAATAAAAAACCAATATTCCATTCTTTCACTCCGAGTTTTATGAATTCTAACTTTCTATTGAATATGCACATCTTAGTGGATGATCAAATTATTAGGGTGAGCCAGGAGTTAGTGACAACCAATTTGAAGTTTGGGTTTTCCATCTACACTTTTTCAAACTTGAAGTTAGTGACACTCTTCTAGGGAATTTGTCCTTGTCTATGAGCCAATAATCAAAACCAACTTCAAATAGGGTTCCGATTAGGGTTCAAATAGCTTTATGGTTAGAGTTAAACTTCAATTTGGGTTAAGGTTCAATTGATTAAAAATAGACATCTTGAGAAGGATATCTCTCGGCGTACTTCACATATATTCTTAAAATATAGGTATGCTAGTTAATAATATATTATTATTGTTTTATAATAATTTAATATAATATTAAATAAATAAGGTTTAGTATATTCGATTTAATATACATTTTAATTGGTTATAATAAATGATAATATTATATTATATTATTAATATATATGACATTGCTATTATATTAAATCATACACAATTTCAATCAAAAAAATACACTACTACTATGGACTGTGGAAACTTCATGATACTAATTATATTATTATTTAATTAATATTTTTATTATATTATTTTATTATTACTATATTATTATATTTTCATAATTTTTATATTATGATAAATATTAGTATTATTTTATTATTACTATGTTATTAGTAATATATATAATATTATTATTTTATATTTGGTATCATTATATTATATTATTTAGATAAAAAATCTATAATGCATATCAATTATTTTAGTGTTTTTGTATAAAAATAGAACTAATTTATTTACTCAAAATAGAAAAGGGTTAGAGTTATGAAAAATAGGGTTAGCATTATGGTTAGGTTAGGGTTACAATTATGTTATTTGGTTAGGGTTAGGGTTAGTTTAAGATTACAATTAAGGTTGATGGTTTAGGGCTAGGTTTAGAATTACGGTTAGTGTTATAATTATGATTGGGATAAGAGTTGGGTTAGGTTATAGTTTAGGGTTATGATTAGGGATTTGGTTAGGGTTAGAGTTAGGTTAGGGTATAGTGTTTGGGTTAGGGTTAGGTTTAGAGTTAGACTTAGGGTTATGAGAAATAGGGTTAGATTAGGGTTTCTGGTTTAAGGTTAGGATTAGAGTTACAATTATGTTTGAGATTAGATATGAGATTAGGGTTAGGGTTTAGGGTTAAAATTAGGGATTTTGTTAGAGTTAGGGTTAGGGTTATGGTAAGGTTAGGGTTACAATTATGGTTAATTGTTGGGTTAGGGTTAGCATTAGGGTTAATTTTTTTATAACTAGTAGGGTTCTACAATAAAGCTTGGGATTACGATTTAACCCATGTTAGCATTAAGGTTAGGTTTAGGGTTAACGTTCATTTACCATTTAATTAGGCCTACAATTCAATTAGGGTTAGCGTTTGAATAGGGTTACACTTATGGTTAAGGTTCTGATAAAGCTTCATATTAGGGTTATGGATAGGGCTCAATTAGGGATAAAGTTAGTATGAGGATTCAATTAGAGTTATGGTTACTATTAGGGTTTGGCAAAGGTTAGGTTTAGGGTTAGGATTAGGGTTACTATTATAGTTATGGTTAGATTAGGATTAAGTTTCAATTAGGGTTAAGATTCCATTACGGTTAGGCTTACAATTACTATTCAATTAAGGTTAGAGTTCAGTGAGGGTTAGGGTTAGGGTTAGGAATAGGGTTCTATGATAAAGCTTGAGGTTAAAATTAGGGTTATGGTTTAATTCAGGTTAGAGTTATGAGAAATAGGGTAAGAATTAGGGTTAGGTTAGGGTTACAATTATGGTATTTTGTTGGGGTTAGGGTTAGTTTAGGGTTACAATTAGGGTTTAGGGTTTAGGGTTAGGTTTAGAGTTACACTTAGTGTACAACTTTATGATTGGGATTAGAGTTAGGTTAGGTTAAAATTTAGGGTTATGATTAGGGATTTGGTTAGGATTCGGTTTAGGTTAGGGTTTATTATTTGGGTTAGAGTTAGGTTTAGAGTTAGGGTTAAGGTTATGAGAAATGCAATTAGGATTAGGTTTTAGATTGGGGTCTATGGTTTATGGTTTAGAGTTAGATTAAGAGTTATGATTATGGTTGGGATTAGATATTATATTAGGGTTAGGATTTAGGGTTATAATTAAGGATTTGGTTAGAGTTAGGGTTAGGATTATGGTTTATGGTTAGGGTTAGGGCAAGGTTAGGGTTACAATTATGGTTAATGGTTTAGGGTTTAAGGTTAGGGTTACAATTATGTCTAATGTTCAGGTTAGTGTTAGTTTTTTAGGGTTAAGGTTAGGTTTAGGGTTAGGTTTCATTTACTATTTAATTAGGCCTATAATTCAATTAGGGTTAGGGTTCAATTAGGGTTACATTTATGGTTAAGGTTTTGATAAAGCTTTGGGTTAGGGTTATATAGATAGGGTTCAATTAGGGATAGAGATAGTATTAGGGTTCAATTAGGGTTATGGTTATTATTAGGTTTTAGCGAGGGTTAGGTTTAGGTTCAAGGTTATGGTCAGGGTTAGGGTTAGGGTTACTATTATAGTTATGGTTAGGTTAGGATTAGGTTTCAATTGGGGCTAGGATTCCATTACATTAGAATTACAATTACTATTTAATTAGGATTAGGGTTCAATTAATGTTCAATGAGGGTTAAAGTTATAGTTACTATTCAATTAGGGTTAGGGTTAATAATAATATAATAATAATTATAGTAATAATATAATATAACATAATATTATCATTTAATATAACCAAATAAAATATATATATTAAATCTAATATATATAACTTTATTTAATTATTAATATTATATATATTAATATGAATAAAATAAATATGAAAATATAATAATTATTTAATAATACTATTAATTAATAATAATATAATATCAATAATATAATGCTAACATAAATAATATTAAAACACTAAAATATTATTATTCACAATAATAATATAATATTATTAATTATATTATATTACATAATTTATCATTTAATAGTATCAATATATATTAAATCTCATTTAATACTTAATATAATATTATTGGCTGCTATACTACAACTATAAACTAGAGTATCTATCTTAATATTAATCTATATAATATATGCAAAGATATACGATTTTTGAGATGTAATTTTTTATAATAATGGTATTTCTAAATTTCTAAAAATGAAAAAAAATAATCTCCAAAATGATATATCTCGATGTATATTATATAGATTAACATTAAGATAGATAAGCTTGTTTAAATTATTTTTTATAAATTTAATTAAAATGAGATTTTAAACACATTTTAAAAAAATCTAAATCTTTTTTTTTAAATGTAATCTCAGTTTTCTATATAAATTTAGTATATATTTTATTAAAGATTCTTATTAAATTTTAGTATTATAAGATTATAAAGAAATATTATATGATTTTGTAGCTTCAATAATATTCATTTAATTATTGGAGTATAGATCGAAGGTTGGATTGAGATTTTGGATGGCAAAGGGAGCCATAAGTTCTCTTAGTAGTGTAAGCTAGGGTGTGATGGCCTTTTGCTCTTTGTCGCTCTTTCTTTCTTTTAGCTACAGATTGATTTAGTTTGTGGCATGTGGTGGTATTTTGGAGGTGTTAAGGTGGGAAAAGGGGGGTTGGGAGGTGTTATGTGGCTATTTGGGAGGGTGGTGTGTAGGTTTTTGGAGGTGGTTTAGAAGGAAAAAGGGTTGCAACAGGGGGTTGTGTCTTTTTTTTTGGGTTGTTTTTTGTTGCAAATTTAATGGCATCAATGCAAGGTTGGGGGTATCAAAATTTGTCCTTTTCTGAGGTTTTGATAGGGATAGTCCCACCCTCATCAAATCATTACAAAGATATAATTTTCTTAAGTAAATATTTAAACAAAGGGGGCTCGTCTCATATTGTTGATCCTTGAGTTCCAAAGGTAAATGGTTGTTTGGAGAGGAGTCTTTCTCATCATGTTCTAGTAATTCAACTAGATTTAGTTGCAAAGGATGTTAACATAGTTTGTGTAACTATGCTTTAATTTGGAAGTTTATGGGGTGTTTCTCTCCCATTCTTGGAATTTTGGGCCTATCAAACTTAGAATCCAAAGGGAGATATGGAGATATGGGGTGTGTAGGTTTTTGGAGGTGGTTTAGAGGGGAAAAGGGTTGCGACAGGGGGTTGTGTCTTTTTTTCTGGGTTGTTTTTTGTTGCAAATTTAATGGCATCAATGCAAGGTTGGGGGTATCAAAATTTGTCCTTTTCTGAGGTTTTGATAGGGATAGTCCCACCCTCGTCAAATCATTACAAAGAAATAATTTTCTTAAGTAAATATTTAAACAAAGGGGGCTCATCTCATATTGTTGATCCTTGAGTTCCAAAGGTAAATGGTTGTTTGGAGAGGAGTCTTTCTCATCAGGTTCTAGTAATTCAACTAGATTTAGTTGCAAAGGATGTTAACATAGTTTGTGTAACTATGCTTTAATTTGGAAGTTTATGGGGTGTTTCTCTCCAATTCTTGGAATTTTGGGCCTATCAAACTTAGAATCCAAAGGGAGATATGGAGGTTATGCAAGAAACTAATAACTACTTTAAGGTGGTATTTTCCTGCCTAGTGGATTGTAATAAGGCTTATGAAGGGGGTCCATATTTCTACAATCAGGTGGGGCTATAAATATTAAACCATGGCGTATAGGTTTTAATTCGTAGAGGAGATATTGTTAAGGGTTCTGGTTTGGGTGAGGATTCCTTGGCTACCACTAGAGTCGTAAAGGAATAATATTTTGCACATGATTACACTGCTACTAGGAAAAATGGTGGGTCCATCTTAACAAACATTGAACAAGAAGATAATTTTACATGCCCGAATTTGTATTGAAATTGATTTAAATAACCTATTACCAAATTTGATGGAAATTCAAGTTGGATACACCTCTTGGATTCAAGAACTTGATTATGAAGCTCCCCCATTTGTTGTTAGATATGTCATGAGTATGGGCATTTGTAGAGGAAATGTACTAAACTTATCTCTTCAGGGAGGGTTGCTAGCTGAGCTTCAACTAAGTTGTCTTGTCATCCCCCACCTTCAAAGGATAGAGAAAAATCCCCTGTGTCAGAAGGGGAAATGGATAAGGAAGGTTTTATCCTTGTTAAGTACCATAACAATGGGAGGGGACTGAAGAAAAATATTAAGGATAGACAGGGTGATGTGTCTTATAACCGATTTGAGGCTTTGGAAGATATTGTTCAACATGAGGAAAATCTAGATAGCCTACTCTCTGGGCTAGATAATTTGGGGATGGATCCGTTGGCTCCCAGTATAGATGTCATCCATAATAGTTTAGCAGTTGAGTAGATCAAATCATAGATGATTACATACCAAATTCAAAAGACCCTTGAAGAATTGGCCCCTCTCGAGAGAATTGAATTGAGTGAAGAATCGATCTTGTCTTTGCTTAAGTTGATGCCAGAGGTAGTGGTTTAGGATCCTAGAAAATGGAGTAAAGTTGTGTCTACTAATACTTTGGAGTTGCAACAAAAGAGCTTTAAAAAGGGGGTCTCAAAGAAGTCTTCCAAGTTGGGGAGGAAGAAATATCAAGATAAAATCAAATTAATGGGGGAGAATTTGGTGGACTTAGGTATAGCCAAGACTATTGAATCCCACTTCTCTAACTCTCATAAATGATTGTTATTTGTTAGAATGTAAGGGGATTGAACAACATCCTAGATAAAAGGTTGTTCAAGAATTGATAAAGGTGAATTAGATCCTGATGTTTTGTTCATCCAGGAATCTAAGTTGTTTGTGGAAGGCATATTCAACATGGCTTCCAAGTTGTGGTGGAAACATCTTGAAATGTTAGTGCATTAGGGCATAAGGTAGTGCTAGAGGAATTGTCTATCTTTGGGACTCGTGTAAGGTCTCTCCTCTTTAGTGGATTTTTGGTAGAAACTCCTTGTCTATGGTTGCCTCAAGTTTCAAATCTAGTGAAATATTCTTGTGTACCAATGCTTATTCTTTGAATTATTTTCCTAGAAAAAACCATCTCTAGGCTCATATTAGGTATGTACGGTTCCTATCTCCACTATTCCCATGGATTTTTGCTAGTGAATTTAACACTATTATCAGTTTAGAGGAAAAGAGGGGAGAGTGGATAGGCTTGAACCTTCCTCTTTTATTTTTAGAGATAATATTTCCTTACTAAACTTGATTGATATAAAACAAGGGAATGGTATGTTCACATGGAGTAATAGGAGATGTGGAGGGGTGATCCCACAATAATGGGTTACACTTTTTGGCCAAACTTGACAATGAAATGAATATTTTGAACTAAATCTTCACTTTTGGACACCTATAGATGTTAAACCATGAGGAATTTGAAGATGATGCAAACTAGTGATTTGTGACATTTTGTCTGTAGATTCTAAATATATATTTTTATTTTATTTTGAATCAAATTGCATTTCTTTTTTCCATCTCCTTCGATAATTGGTTAAACATTTAGAATCTACAGACAAAATACTCATTAAAAAATAAGTAGAATCTACAGCAAACTATACTTGATGGAGAGCTCGTTTCGAGGACTATAATCCTCCAACTAGGTTTTTTAATTTTATTCCATTTTGATCCTCAATTTGAGCCTCAAAACCCAAAATTCTACATTAAATTTCAAATGGAGGGGGGCAAGGGAAAAAAGGGGGTTCTAGTGAACACCCCTTGACTCAAACCTTTTGGAACACCTTCAAGCAAAAGGGGGTTTTCTAGAATCCCTAAAACAAAATTTAAAAAAAACCATTATTTTATTCAAAAAAATGGCCAACTAGGGGTTTGAGAAAACCCATTGAAGGAAAGGGGGTTCACTTGAACACCCCTATTTGAACGAACCCCTCTAATTTTTTTTACACCCAAAAAATTTGTGTTCGTCAATGCAATTGTAACCCACTATTGTGGGATCACCTAGAGAGGATTATATCTCTAAGAGATTGTATAGGGTTTTAATCTCCTATTTTTGGATCGGCAGTAATTGGATTACCAGTTTAGAGATTTTGGAATGGAGAGGTTCATATCACTAGTCCATTAAATTATCTACGAGAGAGAGGGGTGACTCTAAGAACCATTCTTTCAAGTTCCAACTTATGTCGCTATGAGAGCCATCTTATGAAGTGTCGGCCCCATAGGGTGACACATGCGTTACCAATATTCCTTTCGTGAGGACAAGGAAGTTGGTCTTGCCAACCTGGCCTTCTCAACCCATCCTTAGCCTAAACGAGCACTACAAGCATGGGTGATACATTCACTTAGCTTGATTAATGTGTAAACTACCCAACCCCCTAATTCATTTTAAGTTATTATTGAGTTAAGAAACTCCCACATGAATTACCCCGACGCCCCTTTGTGCATGAACCCCCATTGAGAGCCACTCCCCCTACTAGCAGCTAGGAGACCCAATAAAATCAATAAGGTAAAGCCATCATACACATAAAACAAATACCACAAAAGTACATAACCTGAGCAAGGCATAGATGTCATGACCCCTATTTTAATAAGTAATTATAATTCAATAATACTATTTTAATAATCATTGACCAAATTTTTACTCATGGACTGCAAGTGACTTGCGGTGAAAATAAATCTGCACACAAACACCTAGTATCATTCAAATGCATTTAGCATACAATTTAGATGACTGCATAACTATTTGTGTTTCAGAATTTTTATTTAATTAAAGTAATAAAATGGTGAAATAAAGGTACAAAGAAAATAAAAGAATTAATTAAATTTTATTATAAGATTTTATTATGCAATTAAATGATAATGCTTTGTTATTTAGAATAATTGTTTTACTGGGAATGTACAATTAAAGTGATTCTCTTTATTATTTATTTGAACAAATAATTAATTTACAATTAAAAATTTACTTCCTTAATATTTACGGAAAATAAATATTGTGCATGAAAATGAATTTTATTTTTGGAGAATTTCAAGATTCGGTTTTTGGAAAAACTGAAAAGAAATATTTAAAAGAAGGTAAAAGAATAATGGAAATATATATCAAACTTTCGTAGTCTTTCCAATATGACTCTAAGAAATAACTGAAAAATGGGTGTGGAAAGAGAGTTTTCTGATGCATAGTAAAAGAAGAATGGCAGAATCAAGAGGAGATTTTCTTCCATAGTTTTGTAGGAAAGAGGAAGGGAAAGAGGAACGACTGGAAAGCACAGAGAGTTTTCGACATTAGCTTCTGATAATAGTCTTTCAGTACAAGAATTGAAGGTGAGTAGTGGCAAAACGGTGTCAGTTACAACGATTAAGGAACGAGTAATCCAGGTATGCTATTTGATAACGTTTGTAGTAGCAATCTATTCTTCTATGAAACTCTATAATTTTAATGTCCTTGCGTGTACATTCTTTAAAAACAATAGAAAAGGTTTTGTATTAAAGCAAATTAACATGGAATATAGTAACTCGGGTTTGTGATTTCCTGTAACTAATTCAAAATCTGTCTTTGAATATCCGTTAACCTCAGCATTCAATGCTCGCAGGAGATTCTTAGTTAGTATTGTTTGATCATTAGTTTTCCCTTTTGTGCTAAACCTCTCTGCGCCTATCTAAAGGGGTGTGCATTAGAGTTCGATCCCCCTCAATCTGATTGAAATATAGGAAACACCATATTTATTCGCATGATAATAACGACCTAAATTGTATCTTTGAATAGAGAGTACTGCAGGATTAAATGCAATAGCTTCTTCCAATGTCCAAACCAATAACAAATAATTTGTAATGACTTGTAGAATCTTTTACCCCCTCGCCTCCAGCCAAAACAACGCGAAAGAGTATCAAGGACTCGATTAAGTAGGGTGTTGTGCAAGATTCATGGATAACAATATTGGCTCAATTAAGGTGTTTTCCTGTCAGTTGAAGAATGCTCGCCCTATTTCTCCATCAGCATCAATAACAGGACCTGCAATGATGCTCGGCTCTCTTCTGTTTCAGCGAGTGTGGCTGCAGGTATCACCAACATTTCTTACCACTTCATTTCTTATATTTCATGCTATTTACACGATAACTACACTTGATGAAAACTAATCATTATACCAAGTTTTATGGACACGATTTCACATATATAGCAGAGGAAGATTCAAGATCGTACTGCTAAACTGAAGCTTAATAAACTTGAAAACATAGAAGCTTAACGGAAGAGTAGAAACACAAGTTTTGTGGTCTATAATTGTCTCATCTTCATTTTCAACACCATTCTTATTGGCTGATTAGAAGGAGTTGCATTTCAGCAGGTTCTTGGTCAAGGCATCACTTTTGAGTATGGTATTGAGACTTTGTATCTGTTATTTGACTTAGCAGAAATTCTAGCAAATTAAGAATAACCAATTGTTGGTATGACAAATTAATTGTGCTTTTAGGTTCCTCCTTTATGTAAGATGGAATTCATTGCTTTAGTTATTGCATTTCAAGAAATGGCAATTCATTTAAACAGTTCGCATGTTCTGCTTAATGCTCCCATGTTTTGCATACATTTTTACCAGAGTAGTTGCAATTGTAAAATTCATCGTCTTCGCTGCCAATATGTGGTGCAAGTCTTTGACAAAGGTTGTGGAATTCGGCATCACATATGGCCATCATTTTTTTTTATAGTTTCTATACCTTTTTACCAGGTCAACGTGCATTCGTAGTGCGGGCTCATCCTTCAAATTGTTTCATTTAGCTTCACTTCCCATTGTAGTGTGTGACCTCCTGCCTAGCGTCTCTTATCAGGGTGAGCTTCTAGCTAGAATATCGTTTTCTTTAGTTCCTCGCCTTTCTTTACAGTTTCTTGACTTACTTTCCTATTGTATGCCCTATCCCTTTTCGGCGTATTCCTAGATGGATTGGCATATGCAGTTAGATTTGATACTTTAGCATTTGATAATGCCATTTTGTTTAATAAATAATCTTGTAAGCATTATAAATGAAACTAAGAAGGATTTAGCTATGAGGTTTTATTGGTTAGTTACATGGAATAATGAATTGTTCTTGTTGAAAAATGTGATGGCTGCTTTGTAACTTATTTTGCATGCTTTGATTATGACCTTGCATTGAGTGATTGTTTGAATAGATTTTGTGAATAATGGAAATAAGATATTCATTCTCATATTTATTCTCTAACTTATATATGTACTATTTTATAGTTTATTCTCTTATTGAAGAAACCTTCATGAATCAGAAGGAAGCATTTTCTTGTTATAATTGCAAAGGCTTGGGTGCATTCTAGTAGGACTAGGATCACTTCATGAAACATTATGTGAATGGTCTATGATTTCAACATACTTGTGTGTTAGTAGAGAGGTCACTAGGGGTAGAATGGTCTTATTTTGCTAATACTTGGGGGCAGATCATGATAGTGTTGGTATTACCTTAATTTCCTATGCAGGAATGATACATTGGTGAAACTTAGTAAATTATTTCCTGTTATTAGATAATTGTTCTCACTTGAACTTTAATTTATTGACATCATTATTAAGGCAATAGTGAGTAATTCCCTCACACATTTTATTGTAAGATGATTCATCGTATGGAATATTCGACGATATGAATAATTTCTTTCTCTCTCATATTATTGTTTGTAATTCTTTACCTAGCCATCTAATAATCTTCATGAGCTTGTGAGTTAACCTCAAGAACATGTTGATAAATAATATGAAGGTATGCATCATAATGTGTTCATTTTTCATTTATTTATTTTATTTCATTTCATTTCAAGGTTTAAATACCAAAACGGGGTTTGACCAAGGCAAACCCCTACATTTTCTTGCAAGTCTAGGATGATGACACATGGATGAGCGAGCCTTTCTTGAGTTTGCATCATTAGATGGGTCAAATATGAGATACCTGTAAGTTATTTACTTTGAGTAAAGAAGATGCTTATTTATACAAAAAAAATCATTTATCTTATTTGATAGACCTTGATTCTTTGAAGAGCATGTTATTCTATTCTTATAAGTGATATGAATTATATAATTATTCCTCTTAATTTTCATGACTATATAATTATCTGGATCTATTAAATTCTTCTGGAATTGAGGATTATAATTAGTAAGTGAGTTTAATCGCGAGCCTTTACAATGGACCATCTTGCTCTCAAACACAATTGTAATACAAATAAAGAGTGCATGGAAAAAGACCCATATCAACACATCGCAAGTATCACATCAACCAAGTTCAAGGGTCAACATAAACATTTAACCAATAACATAATTCCCAAGCCTCTGGAATACTTCCAATATCCACCTCACATAAACACTTAAACATTGAACAATAGCTCACAATCATCCCCATTTCCATTACTCATTCAAATTACTTCATACAACCAACACAATCCAATAATGTATCCATAGTATACAGGGTGAATTTACAATGCAACCAATTACATGTTTACTAAGCATTCATCTTAACCCAAAGAATAATATATTATTCCATATACACTAATCTTCCATTTACACAATGCACTAATCCTTCCATATCCAAATTTTTCCTTTATTTCATTTATTTCTCTTACATGATCGACTAATAACTAAGGCAACAATGTTCACTTATTGATCTCATCATATATATACACACATGCACATATACAATATTATATATATATAAACATATATAAGTATTTATATATATATACACATGTTTCAGCATAAATATATACATATTTTACGCCAAAGGCATATCCTATTTGAGAGAGATCAACCTAGATTTTGAAATCCACGGTTGACCTCTCTCCACAACACCTGGCCAATGATTGAAAAGGCTTGAACCGTCGATCATTTTTTACTAAACAAGACTTGGTTTATCAACAATCCACAGAAGATATCCCCGCCCCTCGTTTTAGTACATGCCTTTAATGCACAGCGAACACAGACAAATCACGTACCGCAATTGACAGCAACAAATTCTTCAATCTTCAAATTCACATGCCGTGCAATTCGATCCACCTTCACCAATGTCATGGTCAGTAAACGATCAACGGTAACATTTCCTCTTTTTCTCTTAATCAAAATTTAACGACGTAGAATTAGCAATACATTTCCTCTTTTTTGTTAATCAAAATTGAACGATGTAGAATCAGCAATTAATTAATATAATTTAATCGGCAATCATACTGCAGTCAAACGTCACTTTCAAATTGTGAATTAACTCTTAACCTAAGTTTAGTGGGCTGCAGAAACGCCAACTTATCCGTCTTTACTGCTGTTGATTTTTCATCTTTAAATATAACTAGCTAATGGGTAATGGGTACGCAGTTAACAGCTTTAATTAAAGCTGGTTAACAACCAGCAATATCATGCACGTCATTGAAGGAAGATAATTTTTAAGGAAGATAATTTATTGTGCATTAGATAGGATATCTTTACTCCCAATTTCACCGCCTCATTTCTTCTACAAATAGACCTTTACTTGTAAGAATTAAAAAACCACCTATCTGCAACATTCAGGAAGAATAACCGTTGCACAATGCTTATTAAAAACAAGGATTGCAGAAGAAAAACGAAAATGCTTCCTCTTCCACCTGGACCACCTGGTTGGCCTGTCGTAGGAAATCTCTTTCAGCTGGGCAAAAAGCCCAATGAATCACTATTTTCACTGTCTTGTCAATACGGCCCGTTAATGACAGTCTCTCTTGGCATGAAGAAAACCATGGTGGTCTCCTCTGCTGCCATGGAAAAAGGAGGTGCTCAAAACCCACGACCATAACTTTGCTGGGCGGACCCTCATACAAGCAATGAAGGTACTTTCTTACCATAAGTCGTCACTAATATGGGGCCAATACGGACCCTACTGGAGGAAACTCAGACGTATTTCCACTACAGAGTTCTTGTCTCCCAAGAAACTCCAGGCTTCTCAACGTCTTAGAAGAGATTCGGTCTTCGAAATTATTCAATTGATTTTAAAGGAGAATTGTGCCAAGGGAAAGATTGTGCCCATTGGAGATACAATGGTCCTGACTGGTCTGAATCTGATAAGTAAAATGATATTCAGTACAAAGGTATTTGATCCCACCAATCTTGACTGTGTGGAGCTCACCGACGCTCTTGCATCATGGGCGAAACTTTGCCAAAAATCAAATATGGCCAATTTTTTTCCATGGCTTTGGTCTCTGGATCTCCATGGCGTAGGCCGTAAGATAGGAGCCCAGTTAAAGCGTGCTAATAATTGCTTAGATCTATCCATAAGTAATCGTCTGACAAGAAGACATGTAGAGTTGAATAATGAAAGAGAGCCACAAAAGGATCTTCTGGACTCCTTGCTAGAGCTGAGAGATCAAGGGGATCATGAACTATCTCTTACGGAAGTCAGATCAATAATATTTGTAAGTTTTAAGTTTTTTGGCTTCAATGTAAACAGTAGGTTGTTTGTTATTTTCGAGAATGTTCTTATCTATAAATTTAAACAGCACAATCGTTCATGTGAAATCATACAATTTTTTTGGTAGAATCTATTTATTAGTATGATTTCAAATTAACTATCTAAGTTTGGCTCTAGGAAAATTGATCACGACCGAAAAATTTACCGTCATGACAAATCCACCTCAAAGAAAATTCACCACCAACAATTCATCGCAATGGAAAATTCATTGCATTTTCGTGGAGGTGAATTTTTCATGGCGGTGAATTTTCCCGCATTTAATTGTTGGTGGTGAATTTTCGGACGATGAATTGCTGACGGTGAATTTGCCTGATACCTCTAAGTTTAAAGTGTGTTCTTTAAACCAAAGTCTTTACAATTTATTTAAACATCATTTCTGATGTGTATAGGAACCGTTGGTGGCTAGTAGTGACACCATGGGTACGGCAATAGAATGGGCTATGGCAGAACTCATTCACAACCCAAATACAATGAAAGAGGCCCAAGCAAAACTGGAAGAGGTTGTGGGTCAAGAGAGAAGAGTGGAAGAATCTAATATAGACCATCTGTCTTATCTTTGTGCGATGATGTCAAAAGAAATTTTTTTTATTGCATCTAGTTGCACCTCTTATGCTCCCTCACAGAGTGGAAAGTTGTTGAGAAATAAAGGGATTTGTGATCCCCAAAGACGCGTAGGTATGGGTTAACGTATGGGCAATAGGAAGGGATCCTACAATGTGGAAGGAGGCCTCTAAATTTATGCTAGAGAGATTAACCAATAAGCCTACACAATCATCATTGCATATATTTCCCTTCTTTACGTTTTTAAATGGAAAAAATGTAAGTTCCATTTAATTTTTTTCCTGTGTTGATCTAATATGTTACAAACATAAAATATGGCTAATAATCATTTGCAATATATTTTTTTCATTTCAAAACTTTCTAGATTGTGTGAATTATTCCCTATTTGAACCAATATGACTACACAAAAACTAATATACCCATAAAACTTTTCGGCGTACCCCATTGTACACCAAAAGTGCAATAGCTAGTTATATATCTATTCACATATGTCTTTATATTACCAAAGCAAGGTTCTGTTTTTTTTTTATTAATACATAATGCAGTTTTTAAACCATATCAATAACTATATATGTATAGTCATATTTATATATAGATATATATATTTATTCACAACTTATCCTATTATATATACATACATACATATATATACACACACTTCATAACAATCAAATATCAAAAGTGAATAAAGCGAAAGATAGTTAATCGAATTTACATCTTGTTGTGATATACAGTTACGAACACATTAAAATATCTACTTCCAAAGAATGAAAGGTGGTAAGGAGAGTCCAGCGACTAAGGCAAAAGTAGAGAATTGTTATCCAATTTTGATGGTAAAGCAAGACATCATATAGCCATCGATATCTACAAAGGAAACATGGAGTATTCTAAGCATGGTGGTTCGGCTAAATCAAAATTTAATAAACAATCTTCAAACATACATTTCGAATTTCCTTCACATACCATCCACTGCATTCTCAAATACACAGAGGGTGGTTCAAAAGAAACACAAAAAGGCAAGAATAATCGAATGACAAAGACGCCTAACTGTGGCTACCAAATTCAAGTGTTAAGTCGAACCAAATATCAGGTTAGAGCACTATCTCAAAATCTTCATGGGACGTAGAATGGTCTCACCACGTACAACATAAATTAACAGAAAGAGGCGTGCGGTTGGATTCTAAAAGCGATCAAGAACTCTAATTAAACACTACGCAAGCCACGACACAAGCATGAGATAATCATGGGGATTGCCATTGATATTCTATACACCACACTAATGCAAGACTAGCAGGGACGACGCTTGGAAGGTAGGCAAAGGAAGATCTCCAGATTCAACCCAAGACACCTAAAAAGAGTTTAGAGAATGGAGCCATTAAGGCGCAGGTATAACAAGAACTCAACACCCAGTTACAGGGTACGACTTATCATGCCAAGAAACGAATGCATTCAACCATAAAGAATCGGCTATATGAAACAATATGAAACAAAGTTGGGAATTCTTGCAAGGTTTCAGAGACTATTGAGCAAACGTAATTTCAACATGAAGAAAGACAAATCATTATCCAAACAAAGCATATAACAACAACAATAGTTCCAAAACCGAGATCAAGAGGAGCTAAGCTACACAAAAATACATAGATTTAGAAATTTGTTGCAGTTGAATAACTCTGGATTTACTAAAATGTTGATATTAGAATTAAACAAGAAACTGATTTATTTCAAGCAGAACAATACTCCATTTCCATTTTCTACAAATTTAGATTTGAGATAAGCAAGGAACCTGGTTTTCGCACTTGTCAGAATGAAGGTTGATGTTGAGCTCACCACTCTCTACTTGCAGCTTCAACACACTTCAGAATCTCAAAAACACTGGAGAAGTCCAAAACCAGAACCCCCGAAACTAGTAAAAAACAAGAAACATTCATGGGAAGCAACAAGATTAGTTTTTTCCAGAAATTGTGCAAAAGCACCCCTTTCTTTAGCAAATTAACCAATTTATTAACCACTCCACCATATCTGTTGTTGCATGCAACTCCTTTCTTTAAATTAATTTATTTAATTTTCCTACTATTGATTACTACCACTCCTCAATATGTTCCTTATCTATTTGCACATAATAAACTAACTTTAAGATATTTTATTTATTAATTTAATCTTTCATTTTAATTTTGTTTGCACAAATATACTTATTTTATTATTTCTATATTAAAATATAATCTTAATTTATTTAAACCAAATAAAGGCATTGATTATATTTATTTATCAAAACCACAATCGTATTAAAGCATTTATTTAATTATCAAAAATGCTCTTTTTAACTTCAATAATTTGATTTTAATGCAATAATTAATCAAAGCACTAATCGACCAACTTTAAATCAAATGGATGAAATACCAAACAATACCTAACTTCTCAGCAAGTCGGAAAACAACACAACAACACTGACAGACTAAGTTGAACTGAACACACTGACAGGGTAGTACAAATGGATGCTCATCCTCATCAAGGATGATAGCTAAATAGGGACCAAATGTTATCTCCATCAATGATTTCCATTAGGTTTAAGGCACACTCAAACCTAAAAATTTAGGTGGAGTTGATGCCTAGTACTCAGTCAAGCATATGCATAGTCAAACAATCAAACACATCGTGAAAGGAAAGTCACAACGTCACAGGGCACTCACAAGTGAGTGATGTGACATTGTTCCCCTTCACCAAAATACATCAACGCATAATAATGAAATGCTAACAATATGATAAGAACAATCATGAGATAATCACTGATGCACATAGCAAGAATAATCCATGAAATCAATTAAATCCATATACCAGTCATAGCATAAGCGTAAAATATCGGTGATAAAAGTATCATCAACTATCATCATAACAATGAATCCGACATCAAGCAAAGTATCATAATCTCCCAATCTGATACAAAAAATAGTCAATCAACCGAGAAAACACTGAGGGGCACTACACAAAACATCATTAGAATGTACTATTTCTTATATAGATTCTATTAGTGGCCAAATAAACATATGATACATTTACAAAGATAACACATGGTAATTATGTTGTTCAAAATTATCATATAAACAAGTAAAAAAGAAAGAAAAAATGATTTGTGTGTATTGTTTATTGATCTAAGTACCAATGCACCCTTGCATAAAAGTTACAAGAGATTTTCTATTCATTGGTTCCAACACTAATGAATAAGAGAATTTTTTTGGATAGGTGGTGTATTGTTTTTACCATCCCTCATGCAACAATAACAATTTCCCATAATATTTCTTTTAAAGGAAACTCTATTGTGTTTTTTTCCTCAATGAGATTCTAAATTATTTTGACATGTAATATTTCCAAGGTAGAGGTAAAGTATTTTCACAAGACAAGGAGGGGGCACGTCATGCCCAAGACCATGTACCAAAAAACCTAGGCAGACCAAACATTCAACATGTGATGATCCCTTCTAGTGTGAAGGAGAGCATTGAGGTGGAGAATTTATAGTTAATTAGCTCCCTCACACACACTTTAATGTAGTATAGTATGCCATTTTCATATTTTGTTGACTCTAAGTCTTCTAGGCATCAATTTTCACCTCACCTTTATTGTGGTTATCGATCTATCTATGACTATGGGTTTGAGGATGATGAGGATAAAAAAAATACAAAGGATGCTCCAAATTTTTAGGAGCATGATATATACATCTGCAAGAAGGATACATCTATATTAGATAATATTGTGTTGATAGATGAGTTACTTAATAGCACAACTTCAATATTGATCGATAGGTAATTTTAATAAGCATATACAATTTAGTATATATTTTTTGAAATATAAGGTTAACTTATATTAATCTATTATGAATGAAAAATAATGTAAATAATTATATGTAATGAAATTCCAAGGTCAGAGCATTCATCCTACATCTCTCGGCCCTTCATCTCTTGATTATACAGTCATGTTAACTCCATAGTATGCTATTTGTAAAAAAATAGTAAATATACTTATTGATATTTTTTACATGCCTTGACAAAAATAGTCACTAGAAGGGTTGAAAGACATTTTGTAAAGTTATTTTTATATATTTTTTATCCTAAGCCTCTATTAATCTTAAGAAAAAAAGGAGAATGAGAGATAATATTTGTGCTACACTTAATGCTAAGAAAAGAATAATATTTGTTTTGTTTTTTTCCCTCCATTCACGTAGCATGAGTTCTAGGGGTTTTTTGTTTGTTACATTAAAGAGGCCTCTTGGAAGTTAATGGCAGCAACATGAGACTAACAATTGTTTGTTCAAAGTTTCATCTACGTTGGGGACAAAAGCATGGCATGTGGTGTGAAGAAACAAGACTCTTTCAAGGGTTACAATAAATCATCAAGCATGCTCAAAATTTAACTCATGAGTAATGTCCCTATACTAGTTACATTTATTTTGCTAGAAGAAGCATCTGGTTGCTCTATTTTACACCACATTGCAGGAATAATGAAGGAAGGTTTACCATGATGCATAAGAATGGAGAGATTTTAGGGGCTATTTACTTCACTCACATATCAATCCTTTCATTTTTTCTTTACATAATTAGTAGGATATAATATGTCATGTGTAGAAAATTGGAGAGCATAAATTGATATTGTATTTTCTACTATAAAAAATATGGATCCAAAGATCCTTAAGTACATGTATGGATAGGTGTGTCTCTTACATGATACATGACACTTGGTAACTAGATAAATTTTATATTTTTAACAACCCCCATAAACTTTATTTTATCACACAACTTAACTAGATGATGGGGGCCACCTATAACAAATAGGTTTATTAGCTACCCACGTACAAATGAAGAATATTTAAGACAAATGTCTTCTTCAAAGTATGAAAACTTAACCTTCTTTTGAATAGCTTTAACTACTTTTATCCATCTTTGTCCATGGTAAGACATTCTCCATGATGGTTATATCAATAAAGGAAGTGAAGCATTCCCAATGATTTTTATGGTCAAGAACTTCACAAATTTAGAAATGATCTCTACGATAAACTTCAACAATGATCTTTTCGATTGAAATTTCAACAATGATCTTTTCGATCAATTTCAACAATGATCTTTTCGATCAATTTCAACAATGATCTTTTCGATCAATTTCAACAATGATCTTTTCGATCAATTTCAACAATGATCTTTTCGATCGATTTCAACAACGATCTTTGCAATCAATTTCAACAACAATCTTTTCAATCAAATTTAACAACGATCTTTTCGATCAATTTCTTCAATGATTAGTAACGATCTTTGTGATCAACTTCAACAATGATCTTTGCAACCAAAAGTTTCAACGATCTTTATGATCAATTTTAACAATGATCTTTGTGATCAAATCTTTCACAAATTTAGCAATGATCTTTGTGATCAATGCTACAACTATTCAACAATGATCTCCACGATCAATACTTCAAATTTTTAGGTTCAAAAATGATCTTTACAATCAAGAGTACAAATTTTAGGTTCAACAATGATCTTTGCAATCAATGTTGCAACCATTCAACAATGATCTTTGTGATCAATTGTACAACTTTTACATATATGAGTGCTCCAAATTCAAATCTCATACAACTACATGGATAGAATTCAAGTAGCCTTTATAGTAGTCAAAATTCATAGATTAGATTATATGGTTTCTAGGATGATATATGACCATGATTTATTAGTTGTCTGACATGAGAATATTTATGCATGTACAACATTTTGAACATATTTGTAACCTTTTTCCAACTACATACACCAATCCACTTGCAATTCATCTATATACTATCTTTTAAAGGTTGTTTCTTCCACTTTTTGTTCCAACACAATTTCTCAAAATTCTTCTTCAATCCACAGATACTGCAAGGATGAAGATCCCAACACATTTATTTTTTATGTCCATGCCTATGACAATTAGAACATTGTATGCATTGTATTTCTTGAAATAAGTTGTTTGAACTTGTAACATTTGTATTATCATTTTTATTTCCACTAGCATATCCAAGGCCTTCATTCTTTGGCCTTACTATTAGCTCAATGGGTTGTATAATTCCTTGTCCATATTTTCTCAAACCTTTTCCTGCATATCCCATTTTTTTCATTATCTTAAATCCAACATTTTTTTAAGAACATACTTTTTCATTATCCTCATAACAAGCAAGATTTGTAGATTCAATAATATTGTTGCCTTCCTTACACTTTTCATCAAGAGAGGCTTTAGCTATATCACATTTATCAAACAATACATCTTATGAATAAAAAAAATCACTTGTATCACATGATACATTACATAGTGTAGGTTTAGACTTTATACTCTGGTTTTCCTGTACGTAAGCTTCAAACTTTAGACTCTGATTTTCCTTTACGTAAGCTTCAAACTTTAGACTCTGATTTTCCTTTATGTAAGCTTCAAGTAAGTCACTGAACAAAAGATTTTCTTCTCTCAATTTCAATATATCTTCCTTTTGTGACCTATTTTTTGTTTCTAATTGTTCATTTTTCTTTCTAATTTTCTCAACTTCTTCCAAAGTATTTTCCATACATATTAAATTCTTATTTGCTTTCCTTTCTCTTTTACCAACCTTTCCCATTGGAAAACAATTTTCTTTTATGGTTATAATTTAACCAAAAAAGAACACTTATGTAATACTTGATGACAACTGCTTTTAGTGGTTTCACACACCTTCACTCTTCTATGATTTGAAGTGATCTACTATCTCTTCAGACTTCTTTCAAACTCTCAATTTCTCCTTAAATAGACTACAATTTCCACATGATTATCTCCTTCAAATGTAAGAATACTTGTTGCTTATCTTCTTCCTATTCATGTGACCTCCTTCATGGGTGATTTTTTCTTTACAAAATGATATTGTGATCTCTTTCACATGGCAGCAATGGCTATTGATTTGGTCTCTCTTTTAAAATTCAAATTCCCCCTTTTTAACATTGCGACTAGCTTTTTCAAGCAGTGGCTTCAATGGAACTAGATCGGTGGCTTCTTAAAGCTATGATTAATAATTATGACTTAAATCCTGCCTTTTATGGCAAATTTCTTCATAAATAATGTGGCATCCTCAAATTTTTAATTGCTGGTTGTACTATGATTTCCAAACCTTTATTAAATCGATCTCCCTTGACTAGTAAATTGTTCGAAAAAATACTTATAATTTTCTATGCTGCAACATCTTTGAAACTACTTCAACGTCCTTTATTCTTCAATCTTAACTCACCATTATCCTCTTTCGTGAACACCAGATTTTTTATAACACTGCGTGGAGTTTAAATGGGTTGCTATGAAGGATGTTGGCTAGTAATGAAATACTAAGTATGAGTTGGTTCAATATGTGGAGTAGAGGGAGATTAGGTCTGTAGATTGTATAGGCTTTAATGCAAGTAAATGAAAGGAGGGAGTTAGAATTAATTTCATTAAAAAATTGTTCAATCGAAGAATTTGAAGTCCCAAGTATGTGGTAGGTAGATCCTTAGGGCATGCAAATCTGCACTCCAAGTTTGTTAGAATGAATATGCACCATTGCCATTGTAATCATTGTTTTGAATCAAAGATAAATGATAAAAGGAAATCAGAGGTCTCACAGGATACCTGTTCTGATATCATGTAGAAAATTGGAGAGCATAAATTGATATTGTATTTTCTACTATGAAAAATATAGATCCAAAGATCCTTAAGTACATGTATGGATAAGTGTGTCTCTGACTCTCTTACATAAAACATGACACTTGATAACTAAATAAAATTTATATTTTTAACATCATGAAATGAAGGTAATGGTCTTGATTAGCCCTTCAAATGTTTTGCAATCCCATTATTCATTTATAGTAGATTGTAATCTTTGGGTTGCAATGTTGTACATTATCTTGTCTTCATTTAATGAAAGTTGTGTAACAAGAAAGGGTTTAAATATTCGGTTATTGCATCTTTCTTTAAGTGAAGTACTAAAGGCATTATACTATCTTCATAATCAGCAATAAATGGGATTTATTGTCTCAAGGGCATGATTCATTTGATAAGTATTCTCCTACAAAGGTTTTGCAGACATCCAAGTGAGAAGTTGCAAAATTTTAGTTTGAAGTTACGAAGGTTTTCTAGAACTGTAGCAACAATGAGCATGGTAGTGTATATTTTGGGTGTAAGAAGCAGATATTTGAACAATATTTTAATGGACTTCAACACTGGTGATGTTATTCATATAGATTAGAATATGTGCGTTGACAAAGGATTTAGATTGAAGATACCTGAGATTGTACCATTTGCAGCTTTAGAACTTATAGGAATAGAGGGTGGGTTCAACAATTGTTTGTTAGCCTTCACTTCAAAGCTCAATATTGTTCAAGTTCCTCCAATGTTGGGTTCAAAGGAGGAGAAAAGGCCAATAACGCCATGTGACAAAATTTAAGAAAAAATATTACCTCCAATGTTGGGTTCAAAGGAGGAGAAAAGGCCAATAACGCCATGTGACAAAATTTAAGAAAAAATATTACTGCCAAACCGAGCTAATGTTTCTCGATTTGTACTCTAGATGTGATGGCATGTCAACTAGATTATGTTTTGATGCAAAGATTTGGGGTGTCGACCTTGTCACAAGATGACCAAGGGAATCTCTTATTAACTGAGTTCGATCTGTGCAAGTATAGAGACCATAAGATAATATCCATGCAGGAAGTTCCTGAGAACTCTGCTCTAGGTCGGCTCTCTAGATAAGTAGATATCATTGTAGAGGATGATCTTGTTGACACTTGCAAGCCTGGAGATCGTGTTGTAGTGGTGAGAATTTACAAGGCAATTCCTGGCAAAAGCAAATGCAGTGTTAATGGTGTCTTAGGGATTGTTTCGCTATCAGGTAAATTCACCGTCGGAAAATTCACCATCAATAATTCACCGCATGACAAATTCACCTTAAGGAAAATTCACCACCAATGGAAAATTAATGGCATTAACATTTTTAATATATATTTCCAAAACTTTTGAATTTTTTTTCACAAAAAGAATAATGGAGGTTTGTATTCTTTTATTAATGCTGTGAAAATTATTCTTTTGCAAAAAAAAAATTCAAAGTCTTGTAATATATTTTAAAAATGTCATGTGATGAATTTTCCCTGGCGGTGAATTGCTGGTGGTGAATTTTACTTGCAGTGAATTTGTGATGGCGGTGAATTTTCCAACAGTGAATTGCTGACAGTGAATTTTCCTAGAGCCACCGTTTCTGCTACAGGTATTGGAAATAATCCATCAGTCGATCGTGGCTTGGAATCTATGTAGGACAAAAGCATCAGATTGACTTCTTTGAGTTCTAAGAAAAAGAATTCCAACTATTTGAATGCTCGAAGGAAACAAACTTGACATCAACAGGCTATCTTGCAAGCAATCAGTGTAGTATACAGAACTACATTGATTGACCATGAGCTTTGTTTCACAACTTCTTTGTGTGAGAAAGTGTCATTGGGAAAGTTATGTTGACCCAATCCAGGTTATTCGATGCTTCATGAGAAAGTTATCAAAGAAGTTTTATGTCAATATTGTGAGACGTAGAACTCGGTGTAAACATGAAAGAAATATATTGAGAAGGAACTGGGCATATCATCTAAAGGATGCATGGGGTTTTGGCTATGCACTTCCAATACTATGGGCACTCAATGGAAGCACTTGAACATCTTCTTAAGAGCTTATAATGACAAAGGACTCACTCATGAAGTTGCGAGTCATGTAGTTTATTTGTTCATTGTTCATAAACTTCTCAGGGAATAGCAACCTGTCGTTTGCAATGGATGTGGTTAATTTTGCGAGGGGGATCATATAGACTAATCCCAGATTTCACATGAAAAACTGGATGACTTGATTGATTTCTACCTTTTGAAGAGCAGAAAGGGTAGGAGTCAGCTTGAATTAGAAGATGAAGTGGAAGATCGTCTAAAAAAGTGTCACGAGAGAATTTATCAAAGATGGTGACACTACAAATGAATTGAATCGGGTTTTACAACTTAAAGGTTTCAGTGACCCTGTAGATGCAGAACATATGTTATAGTTCATCAGCTATCGAACAAGTAATGGTTATAGTAACCAACTAGTATTTTATTGCATTTGGGTCAGAGTGAAAAGAGCCCGTGTTTACAAAAGCTCCAGTTGGGTTGTTCATGCATTGTAAGCAAAGATCTAGTAGAGGTGAGATTTTAGAAGCTGAAATTAATGCTCTAAAATCCCAATTTCCAGTTTTTCCAAGGACTAACTTGTACAAAATAGAGAGGGATTGTGAGGCATGTTGTAGCTCTTAGTTGGTATTTTCAGAATCCATTGGCCATGGTTGCAACATTATGTGGTCTTGGAAAAGAGAAATTATCGTTGGAGCTCCAATCACTGGAACATTTCCTTACTCCAGATGACAGGTATGAAGCTATCGAACAAATAATGGTTACAGTGACCAACCAAGTTGGTCTTGACATAAGCCTAGCAGCGTCACACAAATGGGTTTTTCTCCCCTGCAATTTGTAGTGGACCTTGGACCCCAAAAAGCCGCATCCATACAAAGGGATATTTTGAGGGCTAGAAGGGTATACAATCGCAAAGAATTATTGACCCCTCTTGAAGCTATGAAGCAGCTTGTCTTTATAAATAATGTTGTTTTTCTTTTTTTAAAGAAGACACAGGGCTACTACCACTTGAAGATCAGCAGTCAAAAGAAGACACGGGCCTGCTTCTATTGGAAGACCAACAGTTAATAATGTGGAGAAGAGAATAAACCAGATAGAGTATTAGTAGGAAGACATAGAGGACGTGGTTGTGGACGAAGAAAAGGATAGGAAAATTGATGCAAGGATTTCCTCTATTCCCGGTAGAGAGAATGAGATTGTTTAAAAGGCTATGTGCCATGCAACACGACATGTGTTTCTACTAGTTTGGAACATAATGAAAAGGTTGAAGATTTTCTTACTTCTTAGAAAAATATTGCAGAATAGGACTGATCTAACATTGGAGGTACTATTGCAAGCTCACAAGGTTCGGTTAGAGATCTTAGTTGTAGTAAAGACTGGGATAAAAGGATTTATACTAAATAATAGACTCTCATCTTTGGAGCTTGCCGAAGTCTTTTACAAAGTGTGGCATTCATATGTCATATATGAGAAATGGTCCAAATGTAAATGGTGCCTGGGTACAACAGAGATAAGATATGAACTGTCTTTTGAAGAGAATACAAGTAGTGTCAAAGGACTATATGGGTACAACAGAGATAAGATATGAACTGTCTTTTGAAGAGAATACAAGTAGTGTCAAAGGACTATATAGTGAGAGGGAAGTGAGTTGCAAATGACAATGTCATGTCATATAGAAGATAGTGTGTAAATGACTATACAGTGCAGTCAAATAAGATAGAAATCAAGGGGAATGGTATAAAAAGGAAGTGATAATTTAGTATCCAAAATATTAAAGAAGCCAGTTAGAGAAGATTGAGGACTCTCTAAACATGTCTTCACAATTAATAATAAAGAAGCCTTATTCCCATATAACAAGAAGGCCTATTCCAACTCAAAACTTCTAAAAACATATGTCTCATAATCATGTAATGGCAATACAAGACAATTTCAAGGAGGCAGTTATCAGTCGAATAAACCAATGACAACAATCTTAACAGTTGATAAGTATCTAGGAATCACATTAGCAACTAACAAGGAAAAATTTGTAGAAAAAGTCAAGACTGCCTTCTTCAATGCCATCTTAGAACTTTTTGAGTTAAAGCAAAGAGGGACTTTTCCAATGCCAAGAAGATGTCAAACAAGAACATTTTTCAAGGGGAACTTTATTTATTTTCTCACACATGTCTTAAATTCACTCAAGTTGTTAGTAAAGCATAAAGGGTACACCTAGCCTTCTTTGGAGAGGGTTTTGTTCATTCTTAGCAATGTATTGTAACCTTTGAAGGTTCTTTCTAGCAGGAGCAGCAATGTAACTCATTTTCAAACTTGTACACAACTGTATGTAACACTTTTTTATCAATAAAGATAAGTTATTTTACCTTCTCATTGTTGTTTATTATGAAAATCTCTCAAATAGTTGATGTAATCTTGTGGTGATATCTTTTCCCCTTGATTAAATTATCCTATTTTCCTTGCCTTTATGTAGAAAGTATGAATTTCTATAGGTCATATAACTTGTGTTAACAAGTTAAGAATATAGTTTAAGTTGTGAAAGTATTCATAGCTCCTTCTAAACACTATCTTTGACATACTCAACCTAGTTATGAAACACTCATTGCAAAGACATAAAATTTTGAGTTGTGTATGTGCTGGGTTTAAATTCTTGATTATTTTATGTGTCCAAAACATGGTGTGGGTTTGAAAATCAATTTGGTGCATCAACTTATTAGCCATGGGTTTCACTTTTATGTTTCCTTTCACCCTTTTCTCAACATGCTCAGTGAAGTCTCAAAGGGAACCAACCCTCTCTGCAGGTTGATCTCTAGCATCTGAGCCCACACTCAGGGAGATCATCCCATGTTTCAAAAGGTAGTTGAGTTCTACACTCGGCAAGGGTGCATACTTTAGTGACAACACTATTAAATGTAAATATCAATGATAATCATAACATCTATATTTGATGATGAATATGTGGATGTTGGACCTTCATCATTAGCGCTCCTTGATGGTAGTGGTCCTATGTCAACTTTCACTAAGGTAAATTTTACTATTTTTAATAATTATGTTTGTAAATAATCTAATATAGATTTTGGTCAAATAAAATTATTTTGTTTTTAATTAATGACATCAATGCAAATCCCTTCTGACATGCATTACACAATGGAGGTGGTGATTTCTACAAAAAAATTGTCCTTAATGTCTTTGATAGAGGTATGAGTTGATAATGTATCTATTTCATTTTATATTTCATATCTTATCTCACATCATTTAGTGTAAATTTAAATAATATCCATCTTTAGTTTGATGTTTTTATTCATGCTATTCATAGGTTGTTACAACTCTAGTTTGTACACCTAACCCTCAAGCATATGAAAAGAGAAAATAATAGTTGAGATAGATTATAAGCTTGCAATAAGTGATAATTCACTTATGTCATGGTCAAATGGTTTGGATTTGAAAAAAATGAGATAGATCATTATTGAGGGACTTGAAATCCACCTGGAGGTGCAAACAAGACATTCATAGGTGTCACATATGGAGAGAATATCCATGCGAAAGTTTTAAATTTTTTTATCTTAGGGTTCTTAAGAGGGTACCTTGGTGCAATGTAGTCTAGAAGGGTACACAAACCTAAGGAATGAAACAAGGCCTACAATAGCATTCATTGACCCACCTCAATGTGCCAATATAGTCATTTTAGTCCCAAAAGGTGTAGAAGAAAAAAAATTCCTATTGGCACCTTTACATTGTTCTCAAATGAGGCATTTTGAAGAATTCATGGTCAAATGATCTAGAGTTAAAAAATGAGATAGGGTATTATAGAGGGACTCTATGTTCACCTATAGGTGAAAAATGAGGCATGCCTAGGTGTCATGGATGAGATAATAGGCAAAGAAAAGTTTAGTTACTTTATGATCTTCAGGATCTTAAGACACTACCTTGGTGCAATGTAGCTTGGAAGGTTTTAGAGACACAAGGAACAAAATAAGAAATATAATAACATTTACCCACCCACCCCAATGTGATAGTATAGTTGGTTCAATCCCATAATGTGTGGAAGAATAAAAAGGTTCCTATTGGCACCTTTACACTACGTCTAAACGAGGTATTTTATAATAATTATTTCATTTTTGACACAATCAAGTAATCTAGAATAGAAATAAATTGAGATATGGTATTGTAGAGGGAATCAATGTCCACTTGTAGATGCAAATGAGATATTTGTAGGTGCCATAAATTGAGAGAATAGATAGGTGAATGTTTGTCAAATTTTTTCTCTTAAGAGACTACTTCGATGTAATGTAGCTTGGAAGGATTTAAAGACCACGAGAACAAATTAAGGCCTCTAATAGTATTCAACCACCCACCCCAATTCTAATTAGTCATGCTTCAATCCAATCCCATGAGGTGTGAAATAAAAAAAATACCTATTGGCACCTTTATATTACTCTCAAATGAGATATTTTATAAGAACGCATTCATCACTAGCATGGTCAAATAGTTTAGAGTTAAAAAAAATGAAATAAGGTATTGTAGAGAGACTCAACATACACCTATAGGTGGAAAGAAGACATTCCTAGGTGCCACAAATTGAGAGAATAGGTAGGTGAAAGTTTGGAAAGATTTTACTCTTAGGGCTCTTAAGAGACTACCTCGATGCAATACATAACTTAGAAGGATTCAAAGACCTAGGGAATGAATCAAGGCCTCCAATAGAATTCACCCGCCCATCTCAATGTGCTAGCATATTCAATTTGGTCCCACAAGGTGCGAAAGAAAAACATGTTTATTGGAACCTCTACACTACTCTCAAATGAGGAATTTTACAAGAATGCATTCATTGTTGGAACAATAAAATGGTATCGAGTTGAAAAAAGAGATATGGTACTATAGAGGGACTCAAAGTATGCCTATAGGTACAAATGAGACATTCCTAGGTATCATGAATTCATAAAATGCGTAGGAAAAAGTTTGATTTTTTTTTATCTAAGAGTTCTTAAGAGACTTTACTAGAACCTTATAGCTTAAAGGGATTGGGATACCTAGGAAATAAAATGGGGCCTCACATATCATTCAATTACCCACCTCAATGTGTTGGTGTAGTTTATCAAACCCCATGATGTGTAAAATAAAAAATATGGTCTTGGTACCTTTATATTGCTCCTAAATGACATATTTTATAAGAATGCATTCATTCTTGCCATAGTCAAATGGTGTCACATTGAAAAAATAAAGAGAGGTTATTGTGGAGGGACCCCACATCCACATGTAGGTCTAGATGGAACATTTGTATGCCCCACAAACTTTGAGAACTACTCCATCATAGATTGACAATTTTTTCCCTTAAGGATTTTAAGAGACCTTGTAGAAACCATGTAGCTTGGAGGGATTGGGACACTTGGGGAATGAAACTGGTCCTCCCTAAGAATTCACTAACCGCCCCCAACATGTTGGCATTGTCAGTTTGGCCCCACAATGGATAGAATTGAAAATATGGCTCTTTGCATCTTTACATTGCTCTCAAATGACAAATTATGTAAGAATGCATTTATTCTTGCCATGGTCAAACAGTGTCAAATTGATGAAAATTAAGAGATATTGTTGTGGAGGAACCCCAAATCCACCTATATGTTTAGATAAAATATTCGTAGGCTCCATGAACTTTAGGACTACTTTGTCATATATTGGAATTTTTTTACTCTCAAGGCTCATAAGAGACCTTGCTAAAACCATGTAGCTCAAAGGGATCAAGAAACTTGAGGAATGAAATGGGGCCTCCCTTAGCATTCATCCACCCACCCTAATGTGTTGGTGTAGTAAATTGGCCTCACAATGCATCAAACAAAAATATGGCTCTAAGCACATTTATACTTCTATTAATGACACATTTTGTAAGAATGCATTTGTTCTTGCCAGAGTCAAATAGTGTCAAGTAAAAAAATAAGTGAGGTTGTTGTGGAGAGACCCAAAATCCATCTGTTGGTCTAGACAAAGTTCTTATAAGCCTCATGAAATTCAAGAACCACTCCATCATAGATTGGTAGTTTTTTTCTCTCATGGATCTTAAGTGACTTTTCTAAAACCTTGTAGCTCAAAGGGATAGGGACACTTGGTAAATGAAACAATGCTCCCTTAGAATGAACTCCCACCAATCTCAATGTTTTCACATATTTAATTCAGCATTGTGGTATGTAGAACAAAAAAGATGGCTATTGGCACAATTACACTGCCATCAAATGATGTATTTTGTAAGAATATATTTGTTTTTTCCTTGGTCAAATGGTGTTTGTGTTGAAAACACATCCACTTGTAGGTCTAGATAGAACACTCATAAGGCCCACAAATATAAGAAATGATCCATCATAGATTGGTAGTTGTGTTATTCTCGGGTCTCTTAAGAGACCTTTCTAGAACCTTCTGGCCTAAATGGACCATGGCACTTGGGGAATGAAACAAGACCTCCCCTAGTATTCACCTACCTATTGATCTGGAGTGGTTTAGCACAACCAACTGTTGAATAATAATAAATCAATACTCCTCTTGAAAAGAAAGGGCTTTTACTCCAAGGTTACTTTTAAGCTAGTTCTTGATCATGATGGATAGCTTAGTGGTTTATATAAACTGTTTAAACAAGGGGCCTTTGTAATCTAGGCTTCCAGGAAATATATTACAATCATGTAAGATCGGATGAAATACACATATATCTCTTATATCCTGAAAAATCCAAGTTTATTGCATTTCAATCTAATATTGCATCCATCTTTAACATATCTATGTATTAATCATATTCTTCAAAGATTTAAAATAACCTAAAGATTTGGTTCAAAAAATAGAAAAAGATTAAAGTAAGAGAGATTTAAAGTAAACGAAGCTAAACAACCAATGATTAATTCCATTTCATCCACCAATTATGAAATGGTTAATCAAAATCAAGAAAATTGATATCATAGCAATCAATATTCACACAATCACATATAATATCGATGTAATATCTATATTCAAAATTTCATGCCACATAAAATCAAATTACAATATTGCATGCACAGATTTTGGGACAAGACTAATCATTACCAATATTAAGAAATTAATTTCACTATTTTATTCCACTTAGATAAAATAGACATATGATCATCAATGATCAATAATTTTTATCTATGTAATAGGTGCAATCCTTTAATATAATAGTAACCATTCACAAAATGCAATAGAAAATTTCACATTGAAATTGTATTTGTTTCTTGCATACAAAATAATTTTTGATCCTTTACAATTTTAAAAAACCAAAAATATATATAGGAACCAGGCATCTCATAACTTGTAGATCTGAAAATAGTTAGCTCAAATTTTAACTTGGGAAATCAACTCCTATCTAAAAATTAACTAAACTAAACAAAAAACTAACACTTAAAGTGTTGATCTACTGAAAATCCAACACCATATCATCATTTTTCCAATTGGGACATTGATTTATTATTTAATGTTTAGGAAGCTCTTTGAAAAAGAATTAATAAATTCATTTAAAGTGCCCATGTTTGATCCTTTACGATATTACAACTTAATCATTTGGTAAAAAGAAGAGTTCTTGAGCTTTTCTTGTAACTCATCAAAATTTGCAAGCTCATCCTAAAAACTCTGAATATCTCCTTTTTGTTACATCATTTGATCGGTGACCCCTTGATTAAGTTGGCCACATAGAATCTTTTCAAACTGTCTGACCATCTTTGTTGAGGAAGCCACCAAGGATGGGTTTTCCCAAAATGTGCAACCCAAACTTTCTAAAACTATTTTATCTTGACCATTTCCTAGTCATCTTGTCCTTTGTTCTTGCTCAGTTTTTATTTGGACTTATTCAAATCTTTGACTCTTAGTTTTTTTGCCTTCAACCATTCCTTTGGTTTATCATGATCTTCTTCTTCTATTACAACTACTTTTATCAAGTCTTCCTTAGCAGTGGCTTTTATTCTCTGCAAAATTGGGATATAATCATCCTACATCAATAAATCCTCATTTATTTTTGACTCAATTTTGTGAGATAGATTAGCTTCATCACTAATGCAGTGATAAGAATTTTTCTTTTTCAAAACCTTACTCCCTAATGCCTATAGGTCGCCCCTCCATTTCCTTGCAACAAAAAGAAACCTTCAAGTCCTAGATGTTCGGCATCTTTATTTAATGTTGAGTGGGAATGGAAACTAAATCAATTGTACTAATTAAATGGTTGACATAAGCTTTCAACTAGGACACTTGGGATTTGAGCTCTTCCTTTTTTTATCTTTTTGCATCCTATTGAGGATAATAGACACGACCATTTATAGTGACTATTTTTTCTCTTCTCTAGTTTAATCTCCCAAATTCACATGTTGGAATTGGTAATCTTCATTCAAGCTTTTCCACCCTTGGGATAAATATTTGTGATATTTTTTCCCTACTCAACTATGGTAGTGGGAGACAACCTCCTTCATCTCTTCTTCCTTTATGTGGGTTCTTGGAAGGCCTCAACAAGAATAGAAAAATATCCCTCCTCTTCTTGGACATATGTCCTTTTTATTTTTTGGATAGTATGGTTTAACCATACTAGGAGGGTGGAAGTAACTCCATGCTAAGGGGAAGGGATGAATTTTATATCATGTGTGAAGCTTGAGAATCTTCATGTTCCATCTCAGGTTCTTCTATTTCTTTCTCTACGTATTCCCTTCTAAAATATTCTTCTTGTACACCTTTATTCAAAGCTTCCTCTTCTTGAGCTTGTAGTTCCTCCTATTCAAGGGGAGGAGGATGAATATTATGTAGAGGCAAAGGGGGAGGAGAAGGAATATGAAGTGATGAATGAGGATGAGGGATTCGAGAAGTGGGAATATGTAGAGGAGGACTTGAAGGAAGAGAAGGGTGTTGAGTGTTGGTATGTGGCGACTGATCATGCTATACTGTATAGCCCATGGTATACTGTACACCTCGGCATGTAACCTTGCTAGGGTTTGGGGTTAGGCCGGGCCCCGGGCGGGGGTTCGAGGGCGGTAGCCCCCGAGAAAAAATTTCCTCCTATTTTTTCATGTCATCACCGAAAAAGGGAAAAATCAAAGAAAAAGGAAAAATCCGATTTTGTAGAACCCAAAATCTAGAAGTTTCTAAGCTTGACAAAAAGGGGTTCGGATGGGTGTTATAGTATGATGAAAAATGCGATTATTCACAATATTGTAATAAGTTTTGCACTAGATAATAAAAGTATTGGATGGTTGAGGTTTAGTGGATGTAGCCTGGATTGGGTAAACCACGTTAAATTCTTTGTGTTATCATTTATTTTGTGTGTTTTAGTTTCTCTGTTTATTAATTAAATCTGCATTTAATTGTTAGATATCTGCCTTTCTAACCCTAACATTGAGGTGATGGAGGAAGGTATAGGTGATAGGGATGGAAGGGGAGACTCATGTGGAGGAGAAGAAGAGGGATTGGATGAACTAGAATCCAATATGGGTGGTATGGAAGAGGATGGATCTTGAGAGTATCTTTGAGTTCTCTTATTTATTTTAAGAGTAACTTCTTCCTCACTCTCCTCTTCACTAGTCTCAATGATAATAATTTATTCTCTCATTTTCCTCTTGGATCCAATTACTAAGGATGTAGTTTTTTCTATTGCAGAAGCAATAGTGGATGGACCTTTGACCTTAATTAGTTTTTCTAGCTGAGGTTTAGGCAATGGTAATTCCATCATTGGGAAAGTGGATGCCAACCATCTCTTCAAACAAACTATAACACTAGCTTCTCTCGCTTCCATATTTGCATCCTTTACAACTAAGCAGTTCATGTTGTAGATTGGTTGGTTAAATATATCTTGGCCACTGTAAAAGGGGCCCAAAAATTTCCCAAAATCATTTAATTATTTTGGCACCTTGGCCACATGAAAAATTCTTATCATCTCTATTGTCAATCTATATTAGTCCTTCATTCTTACTTCATATTCATCTTCACAATTATACTAGTGATCCTCTAGAGCACGTTTATATTTATAAAATGAACCAATGACCTTACTAAGTTTTCCAATTGGATCAAATTTATTTCAAAGGTCATTATATAGGTCCATTGTATACAAGGCCAATTTTTTTCTATAGTCTTGGCATTCTGCATGTTTGCACAGGAATATATACCCATTTTAATGGGTAAAGAGTCTTGGCTTATGCTTCCAAATAATCATTTTGTGAATCTTATGAATTTCTTGCATATTCTATCAGTAGGGTATCTTGGCAGCTTTAGAGGAGCCTTGTGGAACCCTTCCACCTAGATGTAAGATAATATTTTGAATTGGATAATCAATTCCCCGAGCTCTTCAATTCCTCCATTGCCTCTATTAAGATTCTCTTAGAAAAATCATTCTCTAATCCTTTGATGATGACATATAGTAAAGCATCATTCGCAATGCAATAGTTTTTATTGCTAGCATTCAACTCCAATTGTGGTAGTCTTTATACGCCTTTTCCCCTATTTGAAGAGATCATATCCTTGTTAGCCCTGAGAAGGGTGCTTGATAGGCAAGCAGATACACTAAGTGAGGGGTCATGTAGATTTTTTTGTTGTCAAAAACGTCTTTTAGTTGTGCATGTAGTGAGTTTCTAATAATGGTAGCCCACTTTATTACCTTCTCTAACACTTGCCAAGATGTAGTAACACATCCATGGGTGAAAGTATTTGGCATGTGGGTAACCATTGAACTTGTTGAGGAGCGTGATTTGGTCCTTGGAATCCTCTTGGAATTCAATCCTATGTTGTATCTTATCAATATTAAGTGTCAACTTCTTAGGGTTAAGCAACATTCAAGTTTTGATGAAGTTAAGGAAGCTGACATTATTATTCACAAAATAGTCCAATGCCTTCTCCATGTCAATGGCTTCATATTTTAGGGATGTTGGGATCTCAAACATGCTTTCAATCATGTCTACACTAATGTCTAGTATTATTTCTTCATATGGGCACATTGTCTTCCTCTTCTTATGATTATAGTATTGAGAACATGTCAATACTGATTCAAGAGATTACACTAAGATTTGGAATGCAACTACCTCCACCAGTATCAATTTAGCTAAAGAGGTAGCCATGATTGACCTATCTACTTCATTATGAACTCTTCTACATAACTCCTTCATATCCACATGTCCCAAGTATGTATCTCCAATGTCCAAGTACAAGGAGAAAATCTTGGTTGGAGGGTGATATCCTTTGTACTGATACTTTGTCTTGGAACCTTCTCCTTGCACACTTTTTGTATATTCAAACATTATCTATTAGAAGATAGATGAAATTAATTGAAAACTAAAAGAACATCCTAATTGGGTCTCAAAGAATAGCCATATTATGTCTTATTATAAAGCAAGACTCTTTAGACCTTAGGATCGAATCTTAGGAATATCATCTATCACTTTCTAAAGACCTTAGGTATTCCAACCAAACTTATCCTAGACACCGATATTGAAAAAATATGCTAATATTATCTTGAGTTATCAAATGTCAGAGTTCAAGAATTCCATCTATTAAATTACTCCTATTAAAACATTATGGTTAAGATGGACACCCGATGACTAATACCTAAAAGTTGGAAACTAAGTAAAAGGATTATTGTTGGTGAACAAAAGTTAGGAGATACATGTATCACCTTTCATTTTGCATAGGTAAGGTTCAAAACATATTCCCAATCTTTGAAATCCAAAGACATCATTTTTTGAGACCTTCAAAAACTCTTGTTCTTTGAAGGGAAATTTTGATTATCGAGGATCTGAGATGTTGCCTATCCCTTGGGCTAAAAACCCAATCTTGGTAATATATATTATTGATATTTGAGAGATCTTAAAATGGTTGGGTATTCTATATTTTAACTTTAGAAATCAAGAATAAGAGAGGTAGCTTATGCTTTAAAAGATGACTTCAATAAATGGTAGAATGTAGGTCCAACACCCGATTCCTAAAATATATGAATGATTATTTAGGGAACCCCTTTCAAGGGTCAAAAATCTATCTTATGCCTTAGGTGCATTTTTAATAATAGATATGGTCTACTCCCAAAGTCTGATGATTAAAATAAGTTTAAATGAAAATGCAAATTCTTTGGATTCCAAGAGTCAACAATGAGGCTTGGCCTTTTCTAAATCCTACAAATAAATGCTTTTCTAGACATTCATGATACTCGATGTCTGAAAAAACTCAACAAAATTTCATAAGTGAAGTATGATTCATCAAGCTTTAGGCATCGATATTGTAGCTTGTGCTCTTATAAATTATTTAGGTAAACATTAAAGGGGATAACCGACCTCCGGTAATTGATAAACTTAACAAGGATTTTGAAAGACTTTCATGATGCATTGGGTGTTGGAGACTAGAGATGTTGTTAACTCTCTTTTCAAACAAGGGTTGATAGGGTAGACCAAAATATGATGAGGTGTGATGATGACATCACAAACAACCTCGATTGACATGCCAAGGAAAAATAAGATTCATCGAGAAAACAAAAATGGAAACAACGACAGACAATATAAAAATGGAAAGATAAGAAAACAACAAAAATAAATAAAGAAAAAATAATAAGAGGAAAAACCAAAAACTCGGCCAAATCCCAACAATGAGGTAGCACAACACAACAATAAATGAAGAAACCAAAGATAAATTCACAATTTGAAAGGTATCTTAAGGCTTACCCATGAATTGTAGAAAGGAGAGAAATGAAAATGAAAACATGGATGGTCAAGGGAGAAACATGCCAACACTCCCATAGCCAACCGAACATAAGCATAGGGCGAAGAAAGACACCTGGACTAGACAGAACACTACCAATCATGCAGAAGTGGGTTTGTTTGTAAGAAAGCCTTTGAGGGAAATTTGTAGAGCACACAAAGAAATCCAATTTCACAACATTCAAATGATAATTAAAACTATGAAATTCAAATGATAATAAATATGAAGTGAGGCAATTGAATGTTCTATCAAGCAAGAGATGGCAAGATTTCGTCACCATCAAGCATTGAGAATCAAGGATTTCATAGAGGACATACCAAAAAAGAGAACCTTGATGACTAAAACTCTAATCCAAAAGAGAAGGGAGAAAAAAGGTTTCAAGGATTGGGCTCAATAAGGGTAGCATGCCATCACAAGAAACCTTGAAACCTTGACTAGGAGACAAAAGGAAAGAGAAAGGGAGGAAGGAAAAAACAAAAGCCATAGAAAATAAAGAAAAAGGAGGAAAGGAAAAATCAAGAGAGAGAAAGATAAAAGAGGGGGTCCCCATTTTATTAGAAAACAAGATGGGGTATGAGTGCAAGGCACAAAACTACCTACCTTGATAATTTTTCATAGTCAATTCATCCCAACAATATGTATAAGATAAAATAGGGCTCTTGGAACCTTTACACTACTCTCAAATAATGTATTTTTCAAGAATGTATTTATTCTTTCCACCATCAAATGATGTCAATTTGACAAATTCTAAGATATTTTATGTTGGAAAGACCCCACATCCACCTATAGGTATTGATGGAACATTCTTAGGCCCCCTAAATTTCAAGATCTACCCAGTCATAGATTGGTTATTTTTTCTCTTAGGTCTCTTAAGAGACCTTGCTAGAATCATGTAGCCCGAAAGGATTGTTACACCTAGGGAATGAAATGTATCCTACTCTAGCATTCACCTACCTATCCTAGTATATTTTTTTTAGCCCCATGCCATATAAAATGTAAAAAGTCATATTCGCACCTTTAGATTTCTATCAAATGATACATTTTACAAGAATATATTCATTCTTTCCATGGTAAAATAATATTGAGTTGAAAAATGAGAGAGGTTATTGTGGAGTGACCTCACATATACTTGTAGGTCTTGATACAAAAATTTGTAGGCCCCACAAACTCCAACAATTGCTTCATCTTAGATTGGTAGTTTTTACTCTAGGGCTCTTAAGAAACCTTGTTAGAATATTGTAGCTCAAATGGATAGGGGCACTTGGGGAATGAAATAGGTCCTCCTCTAACATTGATCCACCCACTTTGATGTGTTGGCATAGTCAGTTCAACCCATGATGTGTAGATCATAAAATATAGCTCTTGGCATATTTACATCACTTTCAAATGACACATTTTATAAGAATGCATTCATTCTTTCCATATCATAACCCAATTTTTATTGCATTTAAAATATAGTATGATAAATTGAAATATTGAGGAAATTCAATACATTGAATGAAAATTTTGATATTTTTGAAAAAGTTTGAAAGAAGTTGACCGTCATTGACTATGTGCTCTTTTGAACTATCTTATAGTTTATCATGATTGAATGTTACTGATGAACTGTGTAAGTGCAAGTGTGTGCAATTGTAAGATAACAGGTTGAAGGATGAGAACACAACTGAAGTAGGATCGTTTAGCCAGATTAAGCGATAAGCTTGATGGAATCTGGGTGCACACGCCATAAATTACATGATGTTTGCATTTGAAATTTCATAATAGGAGGATATACTAACTTGATTTGAAAAAATTCAATGTTTGAAAAAAAAATAAGCTTGTGGAATGTTATATATGTGACTTCTTATTCAAATTGTTTATTTGAATCATATGTTTTCAAAATTTAAAAAAGAATGGTAGCATGATTAAAAAATATTTGTATGTAATAAAAAGGCATGCTTGAAGGATAAGAAATTTACTTCTTTTGGAAGCTAATATTCGAATAATAACCAAAAAAATTGTTTCTTTGCTTGAGGTGATTCCACACTACACTATTAAAAACATAAAATAGTGATAAATAAAAGAATATATATATATATATAAACATATACATATATATATATATATATAAACATATACATATATATATAAACATATACATATATATATATATATAAACATATACATATATATATATAAACATATACATATATATATATAAACATAAGAGAACTCTTCGAAATTGAATATGAGTTCAAATTCATCGAATGATGTTAAATTTTGATAATAAATGAAAGAGAATAAAATATATGATAGCAACATAGTGGTCTACATTTGATCATGGCAAGATATTCGGATTTGAATAGTGGGGTGGCTGAATTAATGTGAATTATGAATTAAACGGCCCCATAATGTTGCGAAAAGGTAAGGCAAGATGCATTTATCCATTTTAGAGACACAAAATACTTGGGAAGATTCGGCAGGGGTCTAGCAGTGGCATCAAGAAAATCATGGAAAAGGAAAAACCAATGCATCAACTCATTGGGAAAAAGCAGGAAAGAGGCGAGAAAAGCCATGAACAAAGGTAAATCATTGCTTTGATGTTGAATATGTATGATTTTCATTTCAAAACCACTTGAAAATTTTATTTTTATTTTCATTATGTCAATTTCAATTGACCTTGTTTCCAATACCTAAGATGCCCATTTGTTGCAAGTCGTTAATTGCTTAGAACTAGGGCTTTTATTTTGAATCGGATATTTTCTTGATTTATATGGAAGAGGCCTCATCGGCCAACCTATGTATGCACCATACCTTCACATTTTCCTCTATTGGCATGATAGCCAAATCAGCTTGATCTTGCATGATTTAGTGTTATCACCTCAATTGATATGATATGCATATAAGTTGTTAACCATTTCATGGTTAATCAGATGATTTCGATATCATAATTTATTATTTTATATTGAATGATTTTGAAATCGTCATCATTTTCCCTTGAAAGGAAAATGTTAGAATCTTTGCTATTATTTTTCTTTCATTCTATGTGGTTTGTCCTGTCGGCTAAGCCGCACAGATATGTCACCCTAAATGGGTGTGATGGCTACTAGTATCATTCCTAGAATGATGAACATATATTTATATGTCATTGTTAATTAAGCTCGTTGTCTCTTTCTCCTCAAACAATGGAGGAACAAATACATATTTCCATTCTATTATGTGGGCATTGATCCTTAAGATCAATCACAGTATATTGTTTGTACATGAATTAAATCATTCAATAGAGCGATCCCCATTTTTCCTTGCATACATGTGATGCTTGTATATGTCGATTTAATTAGTCTGATTTCATGTACATATCATTCTTAGAACGATTACTATGAGAATGTTTCATAAACTAGCTGTCAAACTTTGTAGCTAATAATCGGCCTATCTTTAGGGATTCGGTCAATGATAATGTTGGCAATAAAACCAAACAACCTCTTGACTATTAGCTGTTCTTAGAACAATTGTAACTTGAATTTAAATCAATAACAGTCACCCTTAAAAACTCGGGTCTCTTCTAACCCGAAATAGTGATATAACTATTCCAATTTGTATATGATTGGAAACGACAAGCATGTCATTTGATTTTATCATTTGCACAAAAAGGACACTAGTATTGTTTAATTAATTGCATGGTCAGAATGATAGAACATTGATTGTTCACATGGTAACCGGATAACTTGAAACTGATAATAGGACATATTGACACAATATTTTGTAAACTACTATAAACAGTATTTGTTTTGCTATAAACAACATCGTTTTGTTATAAACAATATCGTTCTATTATAAACAATATTTGTTTTGCTGCAAACAACGTTGCTTTGTTATAAACAACATTTGTTTTTCTACAAGCATCATTTTGTTATAAACCACATTTGTTTTGTTGCAAATAGCATTGTTTTGTTATAAACAACATTTGTTTTGTTGCAAACATCATTGTTTTGTTATAAACATTTGTTTTTCTATAAACATCGTTTTTTTATAAACAACATTGTTTTGCTACAAACAACTTTGTTTTGTTACAAACCGATATCAGTATGTGGAGATTGTTCAAACAGACTTGTTCTTAGTTCTTTACTTCTTGTATTTTTGACAAATGATATGTCAATCTGTAACATTATTTTGAATGGAAGCAATCTGATATAATGGTTTTTTATTTTAGAATGTATGCACAAATAAATAACTTAAGTCGACACATATATGTGTATGCACATAGACCTTCATCTACATACATACACATACTTGTGACATACCTTCTCTTGTTACTTATTAAATTCATTCTTAAATGAGTACTAATTTACATTAAATGTAATCATGTATTATGTGTATGAAATGAATGGATAATGTATTGATCAGTTCCATTTGAATCATTTCTTTGATTTTATTTAAGTTGAGGAAATAAGTAGATTGAATTACTTTTCCGTAGATATGTGTTAAGAATATTCTCTTGTTTGAATAGAATAGAAACATCTAAGTAGAGTAGAACACCTCAAGGTAGATGCTACAAGAGGGTAGATGGTTGCTATGGAATAACTGTGTTGTTGAAAGTTACCTTCTAAGATGGGTGTTGAAATGGAGTTCAAAGAGTATAGGTTTTTGCTTTATCCAAAACCTATCATTTTTTGTTGCAACTTAATTTCTATGCTTGGCCAAGCAATTAGCTCATTATGTATATATGGACTTTGTGATAACACTCTCTGCCATTCCTAGCATAGATCTTTCATTTTTCTAATCATAGATAGAGATGCATGTTGATGTATGGGAACAGACCAAATTTTGCAAGGAAGTTAAGGTAGCAGAACAACTTCCTACACTAATCTTGAGAGGAGAAAAATGTAAATCTTTACAAATCTTTAACAATTACAAAAACTTAAACACAAATAAACACAAATATCATGCATACCACAACACAATGATTTACGTGGGGAAAACCCTTTCAAGAGAAAAACCTCGCACTCCAAAGAGCGACCCAATATATTATTCAAAAATTAAAATATTACAATATACTTGCAGAGCAAGAGACAATACAACTGTTATCAGACTCTCAAAATATACACTTGTCTACATACATCCCAACCGCTTATAACAAGTTTTTTGAAACCTTCTAGAATTAGGGTTTTACAAAGTCATTTTTCATTTCACATCTTAACAGAAAAACCTTGGCATGTCAGTGAGAAAAAACTTTGGCGTGTCAGTGGGAAAAAACCTTGACCTGTCATTGGGAAAACCTTGACGTGTCAACGAAAAAAAAAATGAGGTGATGCCCCAAACCCCATATCTTGCTACGAGTGTATAGTATTTGCATGATCAATCGCCACATACCAACATACATCCTATCAACAAGAAATAATATATAATTGCAAGGTTGAGACACATTTTACCAACAAATCTCCCACTTGTCGAACACCTTGTAAGAGCAACGTGAGGTTGTAACCTTCATCTCTTTAATTTCTAAGTGCCAAAAGGTCCATAGTCTCTTAACACCATATGAACTTCTTTGTGCTCATAGGATTAGTTAAATAATCAACAACATTCATCAAATTCTCTACCTTAACCAACTTCTCCTTGTCATCTTCAACCATATCTCTAACAAAATTATATTGTACATCAATGTGCTTGGTCTTGGCATGAAATGGCGGGTTCTTGGCTAGACATATCACACTTTGACTATCGCAATAAATTGTCACTACACCTTGTTTTATTCAATATCTTAACACAATCTCTTAAGCCAAATGGCTTCTTTACAAGAATGAGTACCTACCATATACTCTGCTTCAATAGTGGGCAAAGCAACCATAGCCTGTTGCTTACTCATCCAACTAATTGCACCACCAAATAAAGTAAAAACATAAGCACTAGTGGATTTTCTGCTATCAACATCACCTACCCAATTTGAATCTACATAACCATGAATATCAAGGGAAATCTTGTCTTCAGTCATATTACTATGATAACATAAGGAATAATTTGAGGTACCCCAAAAATATCTGAAGAGTCTTTTAACTACATCCCAATGAACTCTACCAGGATTAGACATGTATCTAGAAAGAACTCCCACTACTTGAGCAATGTCTAGTCTAGTACAAACCATAGCATACATCAAACTTCCAACTACACTCTAGTAAGGCACTCTACTCATGTCTTCCATCTCTAATGGAGATGTTGGAAAATCTGAAATAGATAACTTTGTTCCAACTAAAACAGGAACACACAATGGTGTACAATCCTGCATATTAAACCTCTATAAAATTGAGTTGACATACTTGCTTTGGCCAAGCCATAGCTTTTTGTTCACTCCATCTTTTTTAATTTCCATCCCAAGAATGTTTTTAGCTGCACCAAGATCTTTCATTTCAAATTTAGCAGCAAGTTGAGATTTTAGTTCTGAAATCATACCTTTCCCTCTACCAATAAATAACATATCATCAACATATAATGCAATAAACAGGAAACAATCACCATCAATTTTATAATAAACATAATGATCTGATTTATAATGCTCAAATCCCAAACTCAACACATATGTATCAAATTTCTGATACCACATCCTAGGACTCCTTTTTAAGCCATACAAATATTTCTTCAATGTGCAAACCAACTTACTTTTACCTTTCACCACATAATGCTCTAGTTGTGTCATATAAATATCCTCCTCCAAATCACCATGAAGGAAATAAATTTTCACATCCATTTGCTGAGCCTCCAAATCACAAGCAATACCAATAGAAAGTAAAAATCTAATGGATGTCATTTTTGCAACAAGAGAAAATATCTCACCATAATCAACACCCTCAACTTGAGAGTAACCCTTCACAACTGACGTTGCTTTGTACTTCTCAATACCTCCATCTGAACCAATCTTTTTCTGGAACACCCATTTATAGGTTTTCATCCTTTAGGCAATGGTACAAGATCCCATGTATCATTCTTTTTCAAAGATTCCATTTCTTCATCCATAGAAATCTTCCAGTATTTTGCAACATTCATACCTAGTGCCTCTTCTATAGATCTAGGTTCATCCATGTTAGTATTCAAAGCAAAAATATATCTCCAATCATCAGTCGAATACCTTTTAGGTGGTTGTCTATGCCTTGTAGACCAACAAACAAGCTAAGTTGGAGGTTCTTCCTCCTCTTCTAAAGATCCAAAGCTAGATGAGCTCTCCTCAACTTTTTTGTTTATCCTTCTAGGCCTCAATTCAACTTTCTTAGGTGTAGAAGGAAATTGAATCACATCTTCCTGTTTACTTAGTTATGGCTGTAATGTAACAAAAGAAGGGTTAGTTTCTCTAAAAACAACACTTATATTATGTATTACCTTTTGTGCAATAGGATCCCAAAGCTTGTATCCTTTCACACCATAACTATATCCAATGAAGATACATTTCACAACCTTGTTCTCCAAATTTCTCTGCTTCTCCTTTGGCACATGTGCATATGCTTCACAACCAAAAACTCTTAAGATGTATTAATGAAGGTTTGTGACCCGACCATGCCTCTATAGGAATCTTATCAACAAGAGTTGTTGTACAAGAGACATGTTAATCAAGTAACAAGCAGTGGCAACAACTTCAACCCAAAACCTTTGTTCTAGGCCAACACCACTCAACATACTCCTAGCCTTCTCCATCAATGTCCTTTTCATTCTTTCTACAACTCCATTATGTTATGGAGAATGTGAAGTTTGTCTATGAATACCATCATCTTTACAAAATCTATCAAAATCATTAGAGCAAAATTCACCATCATTATCAATCCTCAAATATTTTATTTTCCTTCTAGTATGTAACTCAACCATTGCTTTAAATTCTTTAAATTGACTAAAAACTTCATATTTACTCTTTACAAAATATGCCCATGTCCTACTATACTCATCAATAAATGAAATATAATATGTGGATTTACCAATTGAAGGAACATCTATAGGACCAAATACATTGGAATGAATAAGATCCAATACACCACAAGATTTATGAGAACTTGAGTAAAACTGAACGCAGTTTTGTTTTCCATAAATGTAATGCTCACAGAAATTGAATTCAAGATTACAATCAGACAAACCTTCAACAAGGTTTTTATTTTTCAAGGTGCTTAGACCCTTTTCTCCAATGTGACCAAGTCTCTGGTGCCATAACATAGTTTTCTCTACCGGTAACTGTCTCAGAAGAAAGAACACCCTTGGGTACCCAAAATCCATGACCATCTGCTAAAGGTGAAACCCTCACTTCTACAAACTTTCTTTTCATAGAAGTACTATTACACTCAACAATGCATGCATCAATCTTATATAATGTCCCATATTTGACACCTCTAGAAATCACCTTAACACCTCTAACCATCTTGTATCTTACATCAGAAAATACTACCTGCACACCTGCATCTATTAGTTTGCTCACAAATAACAAATTTCATGCCAATCTAGGGATATTCAACACACCATTAATCCTTTTTATTCTACCATTAGGACACTTAATATTAACTTTACCATGGCCAACAATGTCTAAATGAGAACCATCACCCAAGTACACCTTACCTTCATCAAATTCTTCATATTCACAAAACTAATCTCTATTAAAGGTCATATGAAAAGATGCACCTAAGTCAATTAACTATGCATCATTACCTACACAAGTTGTCAAAGTTGCAATGAATGTGTCACCATCTTCCTTCTTAAACTCGGAATCATAATCAAATTTCTTCTTTTTCTTCTTATTTTCTTATTTGCATTCCTTACAAACATGTCTAGGCTTACCGTAGTTCCAACAAATAACTTTGGACCTTCTAGGAGATTTAGATTTCCCCTTGGACTTGGATTTGTCACACTTCTCATTCTTCTTTCCTTTTTCCTTAGGTCTTCCACGAACATTTAGAGCTTCCTTGGCAATGATGGATACCTTCCTCATCTCTTCAGAAAGCAAAGAACCCACCACATCTTCAGTCTATATAACATAAGTAATCCCAATAGTCATAACAAGAGAATCCCATGAATCAAGCAAAGAACAAAGAAAGATCTGACATTTCTCCTCCTCATCCATTTTGACACCAATTGATGCCAATTGAGCCACCAACATATTCAATGCTTCTAGGTGGTTTGTGATTTGTCCACCCTCTTCCATTCTCAAAGAATACAACTTCTTCCTTAAGAAAATCTTGTTCACTAAATATTTAGCTTGATACATCTCACCAAGCTTCTTACATAGTTTCTGTGCAGAGATCTCTTCATGAACATTAATTAAAATAGAGTCTTTCAAGCACAATCTGATTAGACCCTTGGCTTTATGGTCCATAACATCATATCGAGCAGCTTGAGTAGGATCTGCAAGCCTTGAAACATTCTCATCAATAACATCCTACAGATCTCGATCTATCAACAGATCCTCCATCTTTAGCTTCCACATCTCAAAATTATTTATAGAAAATTTCTCCACCTTTATTCTCCCTGGTGAACTTGCCATCTGAAAATTCTTGTAACAAGATCACAAAGTATCTTCTGCATATGCTTCCACTCTATGAACCCCAATCCTAGACCTGCACAAACATAGCAAACAAACACAATATTAGATCCATATGCAAGTTAGAATTAAGATTCCCCATGAAATTCATCTACAATGCTCAAAATAGGAAGGAAAATGAAGAACAAAACAAGAAAATCAATAAAATCCTATTTAAACATGAAAACTCTCAATCCCATGGGGGAATTGGTGCCAATTTGATGTGGAAATTGGCCCTTTCCCAACTCCTTTGCAAGCTTGATGATCTTGATGAAGATTGGTCCACTTGGTTATGAAGAACAATGTGAATCATTGATAAAAATCTGCAATAACCTAGCTATGGTAATGGAAAATGCTATGGAAATGGATGAAATTGCTCTAAATGTGAAGATAGTAACTTTGATCTAAGTTTTGAATCCAAAATACAAAGGAAATCCTTCTATATATAGAAACACAAGATGGAGGAATGAGGAAAATGAAGCAATGTGGGATCATTCAACATCCAATGGCCAAGTGCCACTTGTCAAGATGTGAATGGAGGAAGCTTGAGCACATTTTGATGAATGTGCACAATAAATGATATTAGGTGGAATTTGAAAATCATGAAATGACTTGTTGGAGGGAAAAAGGAATGAATTAAATGCCACTCGACTCAATGCACAAGGACATGCAAGAGGAAATGAATGCCTTGTTGGAAGGATAAATCCATTTGGAGGGATTTTCAAACTTGGAGGAATATTCCCTTTTTGATGTCATTTGGAAAGTAATTAGGGAATTATTAAATCGAAGAAATGATTTATTGGTGCAAGTTGCAAAATCTAGAGGATTCAAGTGATTAGGATTAAATTAACCAGGATTTGATTAATTTAATAGGAGGTTAGTTGATGTGACTTTGATTTAGATTTTTGGATTGATTTAAATCAAAGTTGAGAGGAATATGATTTAGATTTATTTTTTATTCAAGGGGTAAACGCTTTTGACTGGAGCTATGAACCGGAAACAACCATTCAACAATACCACCCCAACGGGGTTTGAACCTTGGTGGAAAGAACAACAATGCCACCAATAAACCATCACACCATGCCAATACTGGCAAATATGATTTAGATTTAATTAAATAAAAGATTTTGATTTGTTTAATTAAAGAGGGGTGATGTTAGATTAAATCAAATAAGGTTTAATTTATTTTATTTAATAAAATGACCTTAGAGATTTAATAAAATAAACTAAATTATTTAATTAAATAGAGACATAGGGTTAATTAAATTATATTGATTAATTTAATTAACAAGAAGATTCAATTAAGGGATGAAAGGTGATGACTATCCAAGAAGATGATTTAGGACGAAACAATGTTAGTAAATCAGGATCAAGTGTGTCGGTATATTTTCCATGTCTACACACTCAAATCTGGATTAGTTCAAAAAATACAACCCACAACTGAAACCAAAGGTGATCAAGCTCTGATACCACTTATACAGAAGTTAAGGTAGCGGAACAACTTCCTACACTAATCTTGAGAGGAGAAAAATGCAAAATTTTATAGATCTTTAACAATTACAAAAAATTAAACAAAAATAAACACAACTATCACACATACAACACAATGATCTACATGGGGAAAACCCTTTCGAGAGAAAAACCCCACACTCCAAAAGTTACCCAATATATTATTCAGAAATTAAAAGATTACAATATACTTGCAGAGCAAGCTTCTCATAGGAGTATCACCACCAGAGATCAAGAGATAACACGACTGCTATCAGACTCTCATAATACACACTCATCTACATACATCCCAGCCACTTATAACAAGCTTTTTGGAACCTTCTAGAATTAGGGTTTTACAAGGTCATTTTTTATTTGATGTGTCAACGGGAAAAACTTGACGTGTCAATAGGAAAAAATTGACGTGCCAACAAAAAAATCAAGGTGATGCCCCAAACCCCATATCTTTCTATGAGTGTACAATATTTGCATGATCAATCACCACATTCCAACATACATCCTATCAACAATAAACCGTATATAATTGCAAGGTTCAGACACATTTTCCCTATAGATTCCACCTTGCAGATTGTTCTCTTGTTAATATTTTCATGCAAGGTCAGGCATTCTTCAAGTTGGAATAATTTTGGGGAAGCATAAGCTTCATGGGTAAAGCGCTACAACCATGTTCTTGTCCACTAGTGGAGGCAAGTTTCAAGAGGAAACCTTGGATTAATTATCATGGTCTATGATGTAACCTTGATGTAAAATTTGTATATTGTATTGACTGTGTGGCCCTATGATACAAGTTAACTTGGATATTTTAATTGACATTGAAATTGAATATATATATATATGACTCATTTTAATTAGACATGTGTTGCTATGATTGAAAATAGTTGCTTAGTTATGTCTTTTTTAAAATTAAATATTCATAATGTTATTTGCAATAATATAATTAAGTAATAATTAGAATGGGTTATTACATTCCATCGTTAAATGATAATGAGTTGATGAGAACTAAGATTATTATGGAGGGATCACACATCAGTTTTAGGTCCAAAAAGAAAATTCACAGATTTTTAAACGCATTGAAATATAAGAACTAGTTTATCATATATTGCTATTTTTTTTTCTCTTAGGACTCTTATGAGACCTTTCCAGAATATTGTATCCCAAAGGGATTGAGATAATTGGTGAATTAAATGGGGCCTCCCATATCATTCATCCACCAACCCCAATGTGTTGGAGTAGTTAGTTAAAACCCATAATTCATAGAATATAAAATATGGCTCTTGGCATCTTTACACTACTTTCAAATAACATATTTTAGAAGAACACATTTGTTCTTGTAACAATAAAATGGTGTCAACTTGATGAAAAATGAGAGAGGTTGTTTTGGAGGGACTCCACATACACTTTTAGGTTCTAAAAAGCATTCTTAGGCCGTACAAAATTAGATAACTACCCCATCATAGATTGACATTTTTTCTCTTAAAATTCTTAAGAGATCTTCCCAAAACCTTATAGTTTGGAGGGGCCAATGCATTTGGAGAAAAAAAAGGCCTCCTATAGAATTCAACTACACACCCCAATATGTTGGAACATGATGTGTCTTATAATTTCCCACAATTCTTGCTTTACTTTCCTATTTTAAAGACATTTCAAAAGACCTTTCTATCTTATACTTAATAATTTTTCATTAATATTTTTGTAAAATAATTATATTAGATGCATGATGTTTAAATTATTGTTTATGTGTTAGCTAAATTGAGAGGTTACAACATACAAACATAATGGAAGTGGTGTAGTTGGAGTGATAGACAAAAATTGAACAAAAATAGAGCAGAATAAGAATTAAGGAATTGTAGAATAGCATAGCATTATTATTGGTGGTGACATTATTCATAGAGAACTAGCAACACATACCCAGCTGTTAGAAGACAGGTTGGTATTTCCCATTTTTCAACAAGTTGTTGGTTAGAGTACTTCCTGAAACTCACAGAGTTCAATGAGGTCATGATACACTAGTTCAAATGTTTCCACATTACAAAATTATGAAGCAAATGTGAGAGGCTTAAGGGTAGATGCCCCAAAAGCTACCATTGTTGAATTATTTGGATTGCCATGGGAAGGAGAAGAGTTTCCAATTAGGGTAGATGCTATTGCTACTAGGAATGAGTTTAGGTAGCCAGGAGAAATCCTAGACTCCTCTTCTCGAGGTACTAAATGATTATCTTTACCTTGGATCTGAGTTTCTGTTGCTTCTTACATAGTTAATTATTTAACATGTGATGGTAGACAAACCTTGTTGTATACAATTCATTTTAAATTGTTGGGTCATCTTCACCATGGTAGGCATGTGAATGTCCCAGATTTCTTGTATAATTTGTTAAAAAGAATGGCATTTGAGTATAAAAGGAAAAGGAGTAATCAACATTATCTCATTTTTGTTTTGTCACATTATTGATAAAGAGGAGTATTAGGACTAGATTTCCACATGTTTCTTGTGAGAGTTTCCTCACTTATAGCAATATCAACAGTATCCTTCAAGAACCTATTGTCCCAAAAATAGTAGAGGAACCTGTTGTATTAGAAAGGGAAGTTCCCTTTGACTCCCATGTTGTGTCACCTACCCACAACATGGGAGAGCCAGAGGAGTAGGGCTTGCAAGAAACTCAACCTATAACCTTTGTTGAGCCATCTGTAGTAGGGGACAAGGAAGAAACCCTTTTTTCTAGAAAAACATAAAGAGCCAGGAAAAGAAAAGGTGGAAATTCTTCTTCTACACCTGCAAAAGGGAAGAAGAAACCCATAAAACCTAAGAGGAGATCACACTACCTAAAGAGAAAGGGTTCCATGAGAGGGTCAGTCAAGAAGCAAGAAGAGGAGGATGTTGTGATGGTTGAAACAAACTCATAATTGAAGGGAAATTTTCCCTTGATAATGTAAATCCACTGATTGCATAATCTTGGTACTATACAAGTACCTTTGAATTTAATTCAAAGGACATTTTTGTAGCAAAGGAAATGAGAAAGAGATCACCAAAGAGCCTTGATTCAAAGGGTTGTAAATATACCAATACAATGAGGGATGAATAGTTCCTAGAAAAGGATGAAGAATTGTTTATAGAAGAAAGGAATATTGGTAAAGAATTGCAAGAAGCCATGGAAAAGATAAAGCAATTGGAAGAATTGGTAAGGTCACATCAGCAAAGGGATAGTGAAAGGGATGAAAAAATCAAAGAACTAAAGGAAAAGTTGTATAAATTTAAGCATGGATCCAAATTGGAGATCCTTGAACAACTTGCTATGGGTGATCTAGGAAACAAAGAACTTATATCTTCAAGGACCAATTCCTCATGTTAGAAACCCCACTAGGCCAATTGTGGTGTCCTTGGGTGTGGAATTATAGAAGAGAACCCAAGAGTTCTCTCAACAGAAGAAATATTGGATGAAAGAAAAATTTGAGCTAATATCTAACCACACCAGAGCACTTGAACAAAAAGAGACAAAATTCAAAAGACTGAAAATGAGAATGGGAGAGATAACAGATAAGACTGCATAGTTGTTAAAATATAGACTACCTGCTAGGGTCTATACATTATTTTTGTAGGAAAAGTATTGTCATTTCCAGTTTAGTTAGTTGATTAGTGATTTACCAATTTCCATGAATAAGAAATTTGTGTTTCTACATACTTTCTTTAATTCTACACCTAATATGCAAGACCAGTTATGTGAGTTTTACTTGTATAACTTTGTTCTCTCAAATAAACTAAATGGAATCCACTAATGTTTGTGGGAGACCTACAAATTAGAGCACTAACCTCTTACATCAAGAATGAACAATATGAGATCTTACAAGAATACGATGAAAGGGAAAAATTTATTGCTTTACAGCTCCAGAAGGAATCAAAGGATCCTAATGTAATTATAGAACAATGGTCAGAAATCCTGGGTTATAATCCAAAGTAGCCATATTCATCCTACAACTAAGAAAGACATAACGTTGAAAGTAAATTGGTTGGAAAGAAATAATATAAGTGTTGAGCATCAACTAATAATTATACTAAGCTAAAATTCATGACAAAAATGAAAATTTGAGCAAACAGACAGGAAACTACTCTGTCTGCTTTGTGTAAGGAAAATTAGATGTGGAAAACAATTTTCCTAACATCGATACCTCAGGAAAGAATGTAGATACACTTTAAAATTTACAATTACAGTCCAATTAAGATGCACTATGAAACAGACAACAGAAACAGAGTATTTGACAATCACACATGAACACCAAATATACGTGGGAAAACCCTTACAGGAGAAAAACCCACCACACCAAGAGAAATCACTTTGTATTACAGTAATGAAATTACATACAAAATTCCAGACTTATCTTTCTGGTGTCATTATATAGCAGCATTCACCATTAACATTCTTGTATAGAAATCTTCATGTTACAGTCCACAGAATTCATCCATTGATACAATCACTCAACAACCTGTCGATTCAACCAACGAATCAATTGATAATCCAACTTAATCACAATCAACAATCTCATAATGTATCCATGGCGTTCCCTGACTGTCGAACTTCCTCACAAAACCATCACAACCGATTGTCTTCCAACTGTTCAGTTTCGGCTCCTCCCATTCATCCATGAGACTCCACATAGGACGGTCTTACTCGGTCAACAAAATTCACAATGTACTGGCATCTTGGTGAGACACTAACAGTGTCTTGTCGATGCCACATAGACTTCATATTGATGTCGCCAAGAGACTCTATTATCGCTAAGACGTTCTATTGAGCTCCATGAGTTTCACCGAGTCACCAAGCAGTCACCCAGACCTATCGCATTCACCAGGAGATCATAGCGAGTCTCCAAAGGTATACCGAAGACACAAGTCATATCGAGCTCCAAAGGATAGTCGGCAAGACATACCGATATTGCCAAGAGGTTCCTTCGAGACATAAAGGCTACTCTGAAGTTTTCACCCATCGCCAAGACATTTCCCTTCGCTAAGAGAACATACCGAACTCCAAGACTTACCCCAAAGGCTCTTCATCATCGGCAAGACTCGTCAAAGTTGCTGGGACTTCTTACCGAGACCACCATGTTCCACCGATGACAAACATTCACCACGAGCTACACCAAAGACTTCAGAAGATGTTCCTGTCGGTGAGACCTTCAACATTCGTTGAGATGTCTTCCCGGGATCCTTGAGTTACCCCGATAGCAATTGGCTATCAGCAAGTCAACCTTTAGTCGCTAAGACATTTCTTCGATCACTTTTGAGTTACTCCGAAGAACGTATGAATGTTTCCCTGTCGGCATGACCTTCTCCATTCGCTGGGACTTCTTAGCAAGAACCCTTAGCTATCCCAAAGCCCACGGTCACCAAGAGTCTCCTCGAAATACAATTGAATGGCCTGTCGGCCAGAGGTCTCCCGAGCGCTATGAGGTCATAACGAATACACTATGTCACAGTGACAGACTCCACAGTGCAACCTTTCAGAAAGACATTTGCAAGGTCACAACGACCTATTCAAAATAGAATGAATCAAGCTGCTAGTCGGCCAGAAAATGAAGATGTCACACCGACTTAGCTCTAATGGAGGTTTCAGCCTGTATAGTTTGAGGCACATATTTCCAACAATCTCCCACTTGATGAAGATCATTCAGGCACCTCCAGAGCACATCATAACTTACTGAAAATTATGGGCACTAAGGCCCATTGAACTGACACACCACCTGAACTTGTCTGTGCTCACTAGCTTCATTAATGAATCTGCAACATTCTCCAGAGTATCAACCTTTTCCAAACCGACCTTTCCATCCTCCACCATATCTCATACAAAGTGGTACTGTACATCTATATGTTTTGTCCTAGCATGGAAAGTAGGGTTCTTTGCCAGACAAATTGCACTATGACTGTCACAGAAAATAGTTATTTCCCCTGCATCAAAACCAATGTTAGAACACAAACGTTTCAACCATACAGTTTCTTTACAAGCATGAGTAGCTACCATGTATTCATCCTCCGTAGTGGAAAAAGCAACTATAGCTTGTCGCTTGCTCATCCAACTCAATGCACCACCATTCAACATGAAAATGTATCCACTGGTGGACCTCCTACTATCAATGTCCCCTGCCCAATCAGAATCTACATAACCACGAATGTTGAGAGTCCTCTATGATTCAACCGAATTCCCATGGTAAAACAAAGTGAAATCTAAAGTACCCTTCAAATATCTAAACACTCTCTTCACAGCATCCCAATGTGTTCTTCCTGGATTAGCCATAAATCGACTAAGTACTCCCACTGCTTGGGCAATGTCTGGCCTTGTACAGACCATTGCATACATAAGACTGCCTACTGCACTAGCATAGGGTACATTGGTCATGTCCTCCATCTCAGTAGGAGATTTTGGACAGTCCTCAATAGATAGCTTCGTTCCATGCATGATTGGAACCACTAGCTGTTTGCAATCATTCATACAAAATCTCTCAAGAACAGTCCTAACATACTTACTCTGACTGAGCCAAAGCTTTCTATTCTTCCTCTCCCTGGTTATCTCCATCCCTAGAATATACCTTGCTGCACCAAGATCCTTCATTTCGAACTTAGCAGACAACTGTGACTTAAGATCAGAAATCATTAGCTTGCTATTTCCTATGAACAACATATCATCAACATAGAGAGCAATAACTAATACTTGATCACTTTCAGCTTTATAATATACACAGTGATTAGATTTTGATCTCACAAATCCCAAAGATAATATAAATGTATCAAATTTCTGGTACCACATATTAGGTGACTGCTTTAACCCATACAGAGACTTCTTTAATTTGCATACCAGTTTTTCTTTACCTCTCTCAACAAAGTGCTCAGGCTGGGACATATAGATTTCTTCTTCAAGATCACCATGAAGAAATGTTGTCTTCACATCCATCTGTTCGACCTCTAAGTCATACGCAGCTGCAAGTGACAATAGAAATCTGATAGATGTCAGCTTTGCTACAGGAGAAAATATTTCCCCATAATTGATTCCCTCTACCTGGGAATAACCCTTTGCAACTAGTCTTGCCTTGTACTTTTCTACACTGCCATCTAGACCAATATTTTTCTTAAATACCCATTTGCAACCAACAGCCTTTCTGCCTTTAGGCAAGGGCACCATACTCCAAGTTTCATTCTTATCTAAAGATGCCATCTCTTCTTCCATGGCTTCCAACCAAGAATCTGAATCATACATTTTAATTGCCTCTTTTACAGTCTTAGGCTCATCAGTACTAGAAATCAAAGCATAGGCACAAGTAGAATCTATCAAAGAGAACCCATACCTATTTGGTTGTTTTCTTTCTCGGGTTGACCTCCTCACTTGCTGAGGCTGAGGTTCTTCTTCTTTAGAAATTTCAGAACTTCTCGAGCTCTCCTTAGTTTCAGGTACATTTTGAATTTCCAATTCCTCTTTCTCTAGTGTAGGAGGAATTAATGCTACATCCTTATTTTTATCTGACTTTGTCTCTGACTGCATATCCAAGGTGGAAGGTTTCAGCTCACGAAAGATTACACTTCTGTTGTATACAACCTTCTCTGTATCAGGATTCCAAAGCTTGTATCCTTTTATGACAGCGCTATAACCTATAAAAATACATTTGACAGCCTTGTTCTCCAATTTAGATCTTTTCACATCTGGCACATGAGCATATGCCTCATAGCCAAAAAAATGAACATGTCTTAAAGAGGGCTTCTTACCAGACCACGCTTCCAAAGGTGTTTTCTCAACAAGAGCAGAATTTGGAGAATGATTAATTAAATAACATGCAATAGATACAGCCTCAACCCAGAATTTCTCCTCCAAGCCAACACTACTGAGCATACTTCGTGCTCTCTCCATCACCGTCCTATTGAACCTTTCAGCAACTCCATTCTGCTGTGGAGTATAAGGTGTAGTCTTGTGTCTTTTAATTCCATGGTCTTTGCAATATCTTTCAAATTCATCAGAAAAAAACTCACTGCCATTATCAGTCCTTAAGAATTTTATTTTTCTACCAGTCTGATTTTCAACAAGGTTCTTAAATTCCTTAAATCAACTGAACACTTTTGATTTACTTTTCAAAAAATAAACGAATGCTCTTCTTGAATAATCATCAATGAACGACACATAGTATCTTGAATTAGACAAAGAAGGAACATCCACTGGACCAAATACATCCGAATGAATATAGTCTAACAAACCAAAAGATTTATGAGCACTAGAATAAAATGAAACACGGTGCTGCTTTCCATATATACAGTGTTCACAGAATTCAAATTCAAGATTACAATCTTCAAGCCCCTCAACCAGGTTTTTATTCTTCAAGGTTTTTAAACCTTTTTCTCCTATGTGGCCTAACCTATGATGCCAAATCATAGTCTTCTCTGTAGGAAGTTTTACTTCCATAGAGTTTACATAATTAGGGATATTTCCCTCTTTACCTCCATGAGCAGCTTTCAGTGACTTTACAGAGATACTATTACATTGAACAGCCTGTGCATCCAGCTTGTATAGGGTACCAATTCGAGCACCTCTAGTCATCTTGTAGCCATTTACAGAGAACGTAACTTGTACACTAATATCATTTAGCATACTTACTGACAATAGATTTTGAGCCAGTCCTGGTATGTGCATAACATTATTTATTCCCTTTACTTTGCCATCGGGGAATTGTATTCTGACTCTTCCATGACCAACAATCTCCAAAGTTGAATCACTCGCTAAGTACACCTTTCCACCATCGTATTCTTCATACTTTGTGAACCACTCTCTATGAGATGTCATGTGGAACGATGCTCCAGAATCAATCAGCCAGACATCATCTGATGCCTGTGTAGCCAAGGCTACAATGAAGGCGTCACCATCACTATGAGAAGAACCATTATCGAAAGAGCCCTTCTTCTTCTTTTTCTCCTCTTTACAATCCCTTCGGACATGACCAGGTTGCCCACAGTTCCAGCACTTCACCTTGGACTTCTTTCCAGGAGACTTTGATCTCCCTTCTGATTTCGATTTGGACTTCTTGTCCTTCTTCTTGCCTTTCTCCTTTGGTCTTCCTCTGACAGCAAGAGCTTCCTTTGCCATCTCAGAAGATTTCCTTCTCATCTCTTCTAACAACAAAGATGCAACAACATCTTCCATCTTGAAATTGGATGTTGTACTCCCAATCGCCATCACCAGATGATCCCATGAGTCTGGCAAAGAACACAATAGAAGCATACAATGATCCTCTTCTTCAGTCTTCACACCAACAGATGTCAATTAAGCAAGCAGCATATTAAATGCGTTCAGATGATCAGCAACAGACCCTCCTTCCTGCATTCTCAAAGAGTATAGTTTCTTCCTCAAGAATAGTTTATTCACCAAGGACCTCCCTTGATAAATAGATGCCAGTCTCTTCCACAAAGAAGATGCAGTCTTCTCCTCATGCACATTTAGAAGCATTGAGTCTACCAAACAAAGCCTTATCAGCCCCTTAGATTTCCTATCTGCAAGGTCCCAATCTTCTTGCTTCATGCCTGTAGGTTTCACTCCAGCCACAGCAATCCAAAGATCACGGTCAACAAGAAGATCCTCCATCTTGAGTTTCCACAACTCAAAGTTATTGCCATTGAATTTCTCTATTTCAAACTTTCCAAATGTACTAGCCATCTCAATCTGTAATCAGAAATAACGATTTTCTACAAGACTCCCACTGAACAGAACTGACTCAAAAAACCCAACGTACCCACAAGGATAACACAACTGGCTAGGCTCTGATACCACTTGTAAGGAAAATTAGATGCGGAAAACAATTCTCCTAACATCAATACCTCAAGAAAGAATGTAGATACACTTTAAAATTTACAATTACAGTCCAATTAAGATGCACTATGAAACAGACAACAGAAACAGAGTATTTGACAATCACACATGAACACCAGATATACGTGGGAAAACCCTTACGGGAGAAAAACCCACCACACCAAGAGAAATCACTTTGTATTATAGTAATGAAATTACATACAAAATTCCAAACTTATCTTTCTGGTGTCATTATACAGCAACATTCACCATTAACATTCTTGTACAAAAATCTTCACATTACAGTCCACAGAATTCATCCACTAATCCAATACTCAACAACCTGTCGATTCAACCAATGAATCAATTGATAACCTAACTTAATCACAATCAGCAATCTCAATGTATCCATGGCATTCCATGACTGTCGAACTTCCTCACAGAATCGTCACAACCGATTGTCTTCCAACTATTCAGTTTCGGCTCCTCCTATTCATCCACGAGACTCCACATAGGACGGTCTTACTTGGTCAACAAAATTCGCAATGTACTGGCATCTCAGTGAGACACTAACAGTGTCTCGCCGATGCAACATAGACTTCATATTGATGTCGCCAAGAGACTCTGTTATCGCTAAGACGTTCTATCGAGGTCCATGAGTTTCACCGAGTCACCAAGCAGTTGCCCAGACCTATCGCATTCGCCAGGAGATCATAGCGAGTCTCCAAAGGTATACCGAAGACACAAGTCATATCGAGCTCCAAAGGATAGTCGACAAGACATACCGATATCGCCAAGAGGTTTATCCGAGACATAAAGGCTACTCCAAAGTGTTCACCCATCGCCAAGACATTTCCCTTCACTAAGAGAACATACTGAACTCCAAGACTTACCCCGAAGGCTCTTCATCATCGGCAAGACTCATCAAAGTCGTTGGGACTTCTTACCGAGACCACTGTGTTCCACCGATGACAAACATTCACCAAGAGCTACACCAAAGACTTCAGAAGATGTTCTTGTTGGTGAGACCTTCAACGTTCGCTAAGATGTCTCCCCGAGATCCTTGAGTTACCCCGATAGCAATCGGCTATCAGCAAGTCAACCTTTAGTTGCTAAGACGTTTCTCCGATCACTTTTGAGTTACTCCAAAGAATGTATGAATGTTTCCCTATCGGCGTGACCTTCTCCATTCGCTGAGACTTCTTAGCGAGAACCCTTAGCTATCCCAAAGCCCACAGTTGCCAAGAGTCTCCCTGAAATACGATTGAATGGCCTATCGGCCAAAGGTCTCCCGAGCGCTATGAGGTCATAACGAATACACTATGTCACAACAATAGACTCCACAGTGCAACCTTTCGGCAAGACATTTGCAAGGTCACAGTGACCTGTTCAAAACATAATGAATCAAGCTGCTAGTCGGCCAGACAATGAAGATGTCACACCGACTTAGCTCTAATGGAGGTTTCATCTTGTATAGTTTGAGGCACATATTTCCAACACTTTGGCTGCAGGAATAGTCATAGAATGGAATTCTAGTGGTTGTAGGAATAGACAGTGCCAAATTATTAACTAATTGTTAAACAAAAAGTAATAACTAAACTAAAGGATGGAATGCTCACCAAGTGGGGCCCCTTGGATGAGTATCCCTTAAGAAAAATGTAAACTCAGATGCATGAACTTATAACTTCATTTTATTCATTGGAAAGTATGAGTACAATCGAGCAACATAACTATATTACTAAAAAACTAAGAATGCGAGTACATCATTAGATTAATCAACCTCCTAAGAAGGAGCATTCGAGTCTTATTTATAGGAAGAAAAACTACTAACTAATCTACCTAGCAAGGCGGTCAACTCCAACAGATTAGGAGGATGCCACTTTAGGGAAAGCATAAAAAGTGGAGAGGACATTATGCATGTGTGGAATCTGGTCAAGCATGTTTTCCTTAACACAGATCTAGCACAACAGTAAGTCCTATATTCACTCAACAAACCATTAAGACCATTTACAAGGCAGATACAATTCTTTGATTTAAACTAGGAATCTCCCTCCATTGAGAGTCTTTCCTCCATTGACCTTTGAATGATCAACTTGTTGACCTTTATGGAAAACAACCAATTGGGAGAATCTTCCTTAATTTTATAGGCTCTAATTATATCTGCATAACAATACTAGTACGCACAACAATTGCATATATGTAACTATCTCAAAGTAACATTTATTAATCCACATGTAAAATTAACATAGATAGTTCATATAGCATGTCAATGTCATTTAAAGGTTACAAAAATAGCTTATGCCCAATGTATATGGTTTTGAGGAAATATCATAAAAAAATCAACATCCAAGTATCAAGGTCTATGACAACAACAAATGGATCATAATAAATTCTATCAAAATTGAACCATAAACTAGACTCGTCACTCCCCCCAACCTAAGGTTTTGTTGGTCCTCTAGCAGAGGAAGGGTTATTATTTTTCTTAGTTAATGCCCTAAAATTTGCAACTACCATTTGTCCTACATCAGTTATTTCTAGTGTATGAATGAGGGTCCCAATAGAACCCCTACTTGTTGTCTAGCTTGTTCCATCTTTGCCTCTCTACAGCTATATCATATTGGTAATACCTAAAATTTGGCACAGGCCATAATAGGATATATGGCTGAAAAGTTAATTGAAGCCAAAATTGTCCCTTCAGCCTTCCAATCTGTATATATCTATCACCTCTTTTGCATGCTACAGAATAGTTCTGCAAAGAGTGAGGCTCAACTTGTTTTAACTCACTAGTCAGGTTATTCCACTATGTGCTAGATATCCCATTACAGATTCCCCTGTGGTTTTTTCTACCTTCTCGTATTCTTTGTAAATTGCTTCTCTCTCAGGCAGGATCCTACTGCTATAGCTTGGTTGGTATAGGAATATGTGTCATTCCCTGAAAATGTCTCCTGGATTTCTAGATTCAGCCCTAATGGACAGGGGAGTGTTGGATTTTATTTGCTTATAAGTCTTGAGCCGTTGTCCCCAACTAATTTCATTTTGTATCCAAGACATGAATGATCTTAATTGGGGATCTCAAACATACAAAAATGGATTACAATCATGATCTTTGGACATAGCATAATTATGCAAATAGAATTCACACAACAAATTTTTCATTTCAGGAGGAGCAATCTAATAAGCTTGGAAAAATTCAAGAGGAGTCTCAATGGAAGGATTCAAACCTGAAACAATCCTTGCTAGTTTAAAAGAAATATTCTTCTCCTTCAAATACAAATCATAGACCCTTGGAGGAGTCCTACACTCTAGTATCTGAGGTACTAAGGCTGCTATATTGTCCACCTTTTCCTTTAAAGCAGCAATTTTTGCATTCTTATCTTTAATCTCTTCATCTCTGTTTTTAATTTCCTTCTTTAGCCTATGTTTCTCCTCTTTCCATTCCTCTTCCCTCCTTTGCATCTCATTCCATAAGTTCATTGCTACCATGTGCATTTAAAAATCAGAGGGCTTATGTATTCCTACCAAAAAAATTCCTGGCACTGATGCCTGCTCTTCATGTGGCCCCAGTTGATTCTGATTGTTCACCCAATTCTAGCTATAGGGGTACTAATTGTTCTCCCAGTTCTGGTTGGAGGGGCTCTTTCTCTAGCTCTTGCTCTTGCTATAGGAACTCTTGCTCTTGCTCTTACTGTAAGAGCTCCCAATTCTCCTCATACTCTTAACTTTCAACCTGTTTTGTGATGGCAGCAAGCTCTACCAACCTTATATTTGTCTACTCAAAAATGTCCTTTTCCTCAATGTTCACCTACCCCATTGGGGCTTCTGTGTCCTCCCATGGCGTTTCTCTAGTCCTAGGGCTTCCTTGTGGAGACATACCAGTGGATGGTCCAACTGGTCTTGTTTTTCTAGGAGGGCTCTCATGTTTCTCTTCGGCTGCAAAAAGAATAGTGCTAGCCTTTCGTTTCTTAGAGCTTGATGCTTCTTTTCTTGTCACTTTCTTTTTATCTTTTCCCTTCCTTGTTTCTGCTTCTTTCTTTTGTGCCCTAGTTCGAATTAGGATGCCAAGAGGGGCATCATCATCAGAATCTGAAGATGAACTTTCTTTATCTGAATGTTTTGTCTCAGAAGAACTAATCTCTATGGTTTGTTTAGCTTCAGGAAGGTTTACATTAGGGTCTACGCCAGAAGTTGAGGTTTCAGGAGTGACCTCAACAAAACTCACTCTCCTCCTAGCCCTACGAGGTTCAAGAAAAACCCTAGGTCGCAAATGCTCTGGTCTAAATTGATCAATATTTAAGAATTCTTCCCAAGTTATATCAAACACATCATGCAGAGACTTATCTACTAATAATTTGATCAGACAATGGTGGGAAATGGATTTATCCCTACCTTTTTGGGTCTCAGCCACCATGATTGAAAGAAGGTGATATAACACATTTGGCACGTTCACTCTTCTACCATGCCTCATATGATTCAAGAGTTTGAAGTGCACAGAATGTAGGTTCAACTAATGACCTTCACAAGTAAGGTACTTCACAATGTAAACAACTACTTGCTTCCATGGCTCAGGTAGAGAGGTTCTCTTCACACCTTGCTTGTCCACATTCAATGGAGTGTCACTGGGTTTTGTAAATTCATCCCTAGCTGACTTAGCATCTCTAGTAGTAGGGTAATGTTCACCGTCAGTAGGCAACCCTGTAACTTTTTCAATCCTCACTTCAGTAGCTATTACCTCCAACCCTTTTACCATGGTCTTTCCTTCAAACAATATCTAGGAAAATTCCAATGCAGCATCTTCATTATAACCATTCAGCTTCAGGAAATAATCTAACCATCCGCGGTTTCTAAACTCAACTTAGCAAGGTGCATCCTGCAGTAATACATCATGAACTGCAGGTTCATTTCTAATTAACCCACCTCCGATTGTTCTAGATTTCTACAATTAAACAAGCACTCTAGAAAGTTTCCCTTCCTGCAATCTTTGTCTAAAAGCCAAATTTCTCCTTCCTGCAAAGTTGCTAAATTCTCAACACCAATGTTGCCTAAATTTTACCTTTTTGGTGGCTTAGGATTATGACAGAAGCAATAAAGGCAGTAAACATTAATCAATGAAGGATACAATAAAAAAAAATGGTGGCAGTGTGGTGTCATCTCACATGCAAGTTGTCATCTCACTCGAGATTCCAATTGGCTCAATTTAAATTTGTTGACATGGACCAACATGGATGGACATGTGGACATGGTATTCACACTTCCTCCCCAACCTAAATTTGAGCATGTGTCCTCACATGTGATGTAGTAATGATGATTTTACAGGGGCAAGGAATAATTACATGTTATGGAGAATATTTATATTAATTTACAGTAATTGAATGAATGTACTAAAAGACAATTAAGATGTAACAAATTGTTGTGCACGTACTTGAATTCTTGGAAGATATGTTGCAAATATTATGGAGAAAGTATCGGTCACCTTTTAAGAATTTAGTTGAGAAATTAATTAAATTGGAGATGGAATGAAGTGAAATGATGTTGGAATGAAGTGAATTTATGGTGGTGTGATGGAAGAGAGAAAGGTGGAGATGGATGGATGGATGGGTGGATGAATGAAGAAGTGGACTCCCACAAAAGTGGAAGTCTTTATTATGATAAGTTACGTACCTAAGTTGGCTAGAAGGAGGGACACTAGGTTTGCTTCCTTCAGCTACAAGAAGTTTGGGTGTTGCATGCTGAGTGAATTGTTGTAGGAATTCCTCCTTGGAAGTTGGCTTGTGATACAACTTGAGGCGATGAATGTTGACAAGCAACTTAAATCTCACAGGGTCAATGGTAGTGAGTTGAACAACACCATTGGGGAAGACTTCAACAACCTCATATGGTCCTAGCCACCTTGTTTGCAATTTTCATGCATTATCTTGATACCTTGAGTCGTAGAGAAGTGCCCAATTACCTGCTTGGAATTTCTTGTCCTTTATGAATTTTTCATGCCACTATATTCTTTGATTTTTCACTACCTCTGTGTGATGCAAGGTTGTCTTCCTCATCTCATCCAAAGTGTTTATCTACATAATTCTGTCCTTTTGTGCCTTAGAGATATCCATCCCTAAGTCTAGTGCAGTCCTAAGAGTCTTATGCTCAAATTCAACAGGCATCATACAACAACTCAAAAGGAGTGAAGCCTGTGGTTGTTTTCCAGGTGGTCCTATAAGCCCAAACAACTTTTGGCAGCCTATTTTCCCAATCCTTCCTATGGATAGCCAATGTTTTGGTTAGAATGGCTTCAATTTCCCTGTTAGTCACCTCAACTTGGCCATTGGCCTGAGGGTGATAAGGAGTAGACTTCCTATACCTTATGTTGTACTCATTGACTAGTGTTGTAACAAGGTTTGAGGTGAATTGAGCCCCTTGATCAATCACTATCTCTCTTAGAACCCCATACCATGTAAAAATTTCCTCATAAAGAAATTTTGCAACCTTATTATCTCTTGCATATTTCATGGCCTTAACTTCTACCCACTTGGTTATGTAATCAATGCATACTAAGAAATAGGATTTACCATTTGATGGAGGATCAATGGGTCCTACAAAATCCAATCCCCATTTATCAAATGGAGTGATTACTACCTCGGGGTAAAGGGGCATCTCATCAAATTTGGTTGGTTGGCCCATCCTCTAGCATCTATCACACTTCCTTGTACATTTCCCTGCATCCTTGTGGATTGTGGGCCAGTAATAACCCATGTTCAAAATATTCATTGTTGTCCTCTTGGCTGCAAAATTCCCTCCACAAGGTTCATTGTGACATGCATGCAGAATATCATATGTCTCATCTTCCCTCACACATCTCCTCATGACATGGTCTGGTCCAATGTAGAATAGACATCCAGCAATCCATGAAAAAGGAAAAGATTTTTCAATTAGCACCCTTCTCTCTTTTGGAGAGAAATGAGGAGGAACTCTCCCTATGACCAAATAATTAGCTATGTTAGCATACTAGGGTGTATGCACACTGATGGAAAATAAGTGTTCATCAGGGAAAGAGTCATCAATGGCTTGATTGTCCTCTGATGTAGTCATCCTTGAAAGAAAGTTTGCAACAACATTGGCCTTCCCTGGTTTATCAACAATGGTTATGTCAACCTCCTACATCAACAATAACCATCTTGCTAGCCTACCTGATATCAGGGGTTTATTCATGAGGTACTTATTGGTTGCATGGTCTACATGCACAAATATTTGATAGCCTGTTATGTAGTTCCTGAATTTGTTAAGGGCATAGACCACTGCCAACATTTCTTTTTTTGTCATTGTATAGTTGAATTTAGCTCCTTGCAAATTTTTGCTGACAAAATAAATAACATTCTCAATAGCTCCTTCTTTATGTCCTAAGACTACTCCTATAGCATAGTTTGATGCATCTATATGAATGTGAAAAGGAAGCTCCCAATTAGGACCTTTGAGTATAGGAGCATGAGTTAATGCTACTTTCAAGTCAGAAAATGCCTTGTCACAGTCTTTTGTCCATTAGAATTCAGCATCTTTAGTTAGGAGAGTGTACAATGGTGTTGCCATTTTGCTAAAGTCTTTGATGAAATTCCTATAGTAACCTGCATGTCCCAAGAAACTCATAACATATTTTTTCTTTGCAGGTATAGACAAGTTGGTGATTACCTCAATCTTGGCAGGATCTACTTGAATTCTTTTGTGAGAGATGTAGTGGCCAAAAACCACACCTTCCTACATCATCATGAAGCACTTTTCACTATTCAAAGATAGATTGTGGTCTTCACATATCTGTAGGAATCTCCTGAGATTTTCTAATGCTTCATTAAAATCAACACCATAGGTAGTAAATTCATCCATATAAATCTCCATGCAATCATGTGAGATATCTAAAAATATGCTAATGACTGCCCTCTGAAAAGTTGTAGGTGCATTGCATAAGCCAAATGGAAGTACTGAGTAGGCATAAGTTCCCCATAGACAGGTAAAGGTGGTCTTCTCCTGGTCCTCAGGTGCAATTTGGATCTGGTTATAGCCACTAAATCCATCTAGAAAAGAAAAGTATTGCTTTCCTACAAGTGAATCTAGAACCTGATCTATGAAAGGTAGGGGGAAATGGTCCTTTTTGGTGGCAGCATTGAGTTCCATGTAATCAACACTAACTCACCACTTCCCTCCCTTTTTGGGCACAATCACCAATAGACACCCACTGGCTATCTGAAATGGGGTAGATATATCCTGCATCTAGCAATTTTTGTAGTTCCCCTTTTACAATTTATCTCAATGTAGGGTTAATTCTTATTTGTGGTTGTCTCACTGGTGTACAATCATCTCTTATGTATATCATATGAGTGCAAATTTTAGGGTCCAATCCCTTCATATCATGATAGTCCCACGTAAATGCATGCTGGTGGGTCCTCAGTAAGTTTGTCAATGACAACTGTTGTTCTTCACTCAATTTTCTATTAATATTTAGATATTTTCCTTCTGACACTTACACTTGTGTAGTTAACTCTATCCTAGTTGCTTCATCAATGCTTGGTACCTTGAGTTCATATGGAAAAAATGTATGAGACATACCTGTTGATGTAGGGAGTTTGGCTACAAGAAGAGCGGGCAAAAGTGTCTTTGTTGGATCAACAAAATTAGTTGCATGAGAGGATGAGTCTTCTTGCACCTCACAATGGTTCTGAATTATGTTAGAAAATACTTCATCTTCATCCTAAAGTTGCATGAGAGAACTCTTGCCTAACATCATAAGTTGTACCACAAAATTGATTTCCTTGGCCTCTTCACCAACATGTGGCCATATGGGGTTATCCATATCTTGGGATGGCTGAGCAAGAGGATAGAGAACAAGATTTTTTGTGCTCTTTCCATTAGAAATGGTCATGTCTCCTATCTGGCATCCAATATAGGCATCTTTTGTTGCTAAGCATGGCCTTCCTAGAATAATGGGGTACCCGCCTAGTGTAGCTTTAGGAGAAAGAATCATGAAATGTGTTGGATACTCCCAATAGTCTAGAGTTACCACAAGATCTTCTACTATACCATCAAGTTTAACAGTGGAACTATCAACAAGTTGCAAGATAGTAGGAGTAGGTCTCATGCTTGCAACATTTAGTTGTTCTAGGATATCCTTAGTCATTACATTTATTGCTACTCCCAAATCAATCAAAGCATTCTTTATTTGGATCCCATTTATAACAACTCCTACCATAGGACTCTCTGGGTCATTATATTTGGGAACAATCACTTTCCCAAGCATGATGTCAGCCAATTGTCCCACCACATGAACCGTAGTGGGGTCTTTCTTCTTCTTGCTTGGCTTCTCAAGGCATTCTTCCTTAATTACTTTTCCATACATAGGAACATCTTTTATGGCCTAAAACAAGGGTATCTTGACACATATATGCTTTAATTGATCTAGAATTTCAAAGGTTGGTTCCTCCTTCTCTTCCTTTTGTTTAGAAATTTCCAACCTCTGAGGAAATGGTGGTTCTTGTTCAGTTTGCCTGATTGGGACTAGTTCAAGATTTTTAGGTACACTTGGCTGAATGGGGACATTCAAAGGATCCTATTCTTCCATAGGAAGCTCAGTGATAATGGGTGTGGAATGAGCTAGAAATGTAGCTCTTGAATGCAAGTGGATGTCACTTACACTCACAACATATATAGGGAATTGATTTGGATCAACAGAGTAGGCTGGCTACTGTTGTGGTTTGTTATTTGGGTTAGGTGTAGGCTGAGTTGGTAGCTGAGTAGGTTTAGGTGTATTTGAACTTGAACTAGTAGGGGGGAGGAATTATAGCAGGTTGTTGGGGTTGAGAAGGTGGCTACATGTAACTAGTAGTCTGGTTTGGCCATTGTTGTGTTCCCCTCCATTGAGATGTTTGTTGCCAGTTTCCTAGAGGTGGTTTCCAATTTCCTTGAAACTATTGCCAATTCCCCTGAGGTTGTCTCCATTGGGGTGGAGATTTTTGGTGATTGGGCCAGAAATTTGAAGGGTTTTTCCAAGGTTGTGGTGGATATCCTCTATAGTTTGATGGGTATGGGGGTTTCCATTGGTTACTAGATGAATAAGAATTGAAATATGGCCCAACAAAAGATAGTGGATTTGGTAGCATACCTTGTCTTAGAGCCCATGGCCTCATTTGTGCAATGTAGTAGACTTGGTCATCTTCACCCTGGATTGGCTTGAACTTAGGTGGAATCTTCTTACTATCAATATTAGCTACCATCTTGCATCTGCAATCCTTCTTCTTTTGTATGCAATGAGGGCAATATTCTACCAACATTGCCTTTGCCTCCTCTTGTTTCTTCTTTTTCTAAAGTGTATCCAGCTAAGTAGCCAGATTTTTTATGATGTCTTGCTTGAAGTATGCCAACAAGTGAGTAATCTCCATTCTTGAACCTCCACTAGTAGATGACTTACCCATAGAGGATTGGTAAGTGTAAGGAAAATCAGATGCAGAAAATATTCTCCTAATGTGAATACCTCAGAGAAGAATGTAGATATACTTTTAATTTTTCAATTACAACCCAATTAAGATGCACTATGAAGTAGATAACAGAAATAGAGTATTTGACAATCACACATGAATACCAGATATACGTGGGAAAACCTTTACGGGAGAAAAACCCACCACACCAAGAGAAGTCACTTTGTATTACAGTAACAAATAATTACATACAAGTTTCAGACTTATCTTTCTGATGTCTATTTACAGCAGCATTCACCATGAACAATCTTGCATAGGAACCTTCAAGTTACAGTCTATACAGAATAGAATACATCTACTGATCATGCAGCCACCCAGCAATCCGTTGATACAACTAACCTTTGAACCAACCGATCACAATCTGCAATCACAGAGTATATCCATGTCAATCTCTGTCTGTCGAGCTTCCTCACAGAACCGTCGCAACGAACAATCTTCCAACTATTCAGATTTGGCTTCTCCCATTGGTCAACAATGAGCCACATCAGATGGTCTCACTCGATCAGCAGTTTCACTCTATATCAGCATGTCGGTGAGACACAAGAAGTGTCTCCCCAATACCCAAAGCTCCATATCGATGTCGCCAAGAGATATCGTTATCGCCAAGATGTTCTATCGAGCTTTCAGTGTTACACCGAATCACCAAGCAGTCACCCAGACCTCTCGCTTTCACCAGGAGATCATAGCGAGTCACCAGAGGTTATACCAAAGTCACATATTATACTGAGCTCCAAAGAATAGTTGGCAAGACTTAACACCTTCGCCGAGAGGTTTCTTCGAGATCTCTATTGTCACCCCGAGGCTTTCAATAGTCGCCAAGACATCGCCTTTCGCTAAGACTTTACTCTAAGATCTCTAAGATATTCCGAAGACTCTTCATCATCGACAAGACTTACATTGTTCACCGGGACTTCTTCCCTCGAACCATTTGGGTTACCCCGATAGCCATCGGCTATCGACAAGACATCCATCAGTCGCTAAGAGATCTCCCCGAGATCCTTTGTGTTACATCGAACACCGAACGGTCGGCAAGAATTAACACTCTCGCCAAGACCTTTCCCCGATCACTTTGAGTTACTCTGATGAACGTTTGGATGTGTCCCCATCGGCGTGACCTTCACTGTTCGCTAAGACTTCTCACCAAACAGACATAGGTTATCCTGAAGCCCGTGGTCATCATGAGCCTCCCTGATTTACAATTGAATGGCCTATCGGCCAAAGAACTCCACGCAATAAGAGGTCATAGCGAATACACTATGTCACAGTGAAGGCTCCAAAGAATAAGCGTTCGGCAAGACTCCTACAAGGTCACAGCGACCTATTCAAAAAAGAATTTATCAAAGCTGCTAGTTAGCCAGACATGATAGATGTCATACCGACTTTACTCCAGTGGAGGTTTCATCCTGTGATGTTTGAGGCACATATTTCCAACAATCTCCCACTAAACGAAGATCACACAGGCACCTCCAGAGCACAACATAACTTACTAAAAAAAACATGGGCACTAAGGCCCATTGAACTGGCACACCACTTGAACTTATCTATGCTCACTGGCTTCGTCAATGAATCTGCAACATTCTCTAGAGTATCAACCTTTTCCAAACTGACCTTTCCATCCTCCACCATATCTCGTACAAAGTGGTATTGTATGTCTATATGTTTCATCCTGGCATGGAAAGTAGGGTTCTTTTCCAGACAAATTGCACTCTGACTGTCACAGAAAATAGTTATTTCCCCTGCATCAAAACCAATGTTAGAACATAAATGTTTCAACCATGCAGCTTCTTTACAAGCATGAGTAGCTGCCATGTATTCAGCCTTCGTAGTGGAAAAAGTGACTACAGCCTTCCACTTGCTCATCCAGCTCACTGCACCACCATTCATCATGAAAATGTATCCACTGGTGGATCTCCTGCTGTCAATGTCCCCTACCCAATCAGAATCCACATAGCCTCGAATACTGAGAGTCCTCTGTGATTCAACCGAATTCCCATGGTAGCACAAAGCAAAATCTGAAGTGCCCTTCAAATATTTGAAAACTCTTTTTACAGCATCCCAATGTGTTCTTCCTAGATTGGCCATAAATTGACTAAGTACTCCCACTGCTTGGGCAATGTCTGGCCTTGTACATACCATTGCATACATGAGACTGCCAACCGCACTAGCATAGGGTACACTGGTCATGTCCTCCATCTCAGTAGGATATTTTGGACAGTCCTCAACAGATAGCTTCGTTCCCTGCAAGACTGGAACCACTAGCTGTTTGCAATCATTCATACAAAATCTCTCAAGAACAGTCCTGACATACTTACTCTGACTGAGCCATAGTTTTCTATTCCTCCTGTCCCTAGTTATCTCCATCCCCAGAATATACCTTGCTGCACCAAGATCCTTCATTTCAAACTTAGCAGACAACTGTGACTTAAGATCAGAAATCATTAGCTTACTATTGCCTATGAACAACATATCATCAACATAGAGAGCAATAACAAGTACTCGATCACTTTTAGCTTTATAATATACGCAGTGATCAGATTTTGATCTCACAAATCCCAAAGACAATACAAAAGTATCAAATTTATGGTACCACATTCTAGGTCATTGCTTTAACCCATACAGAGACTTCTTTAATTTGCATACTAGTTTTTCTTTACCTTTTTCAACAAAGTGCTCAGGCTGGGACATATAGATTTCTTCTTCAAGATCACCATGAAGAAATGTTGTCTTCACATCCATCTATTCTACCTCTAAGTCATATGCAGCTGCAAGTGACAAAAGAAATCTGATAGATGTCAGCTTTGCTACAGGAGAAAAAATATCCCCATAATCAATTCCCTCGACTTGGGAATAACCCTTTGCAACCAATCTTGCCTTGTACTTTTCTACACTGCCATCCAGACCAATCTTTTTCTTAAATACCCATTTGCAGCCCATAGGTTTTCTGCCTTCAGGCAAGGGCACCAAACTCCAAGTTTCATTTTTCTCTAATGATGCCATCTCTTCGTTCATGGCTTCCAACCAAGAGTTTGAATCAGACATTTTAATTGTCTCTTTTACAGTCCTAGGCTCATGAGTACTAGAAATAAAAGCATAGGCACAAGTAGAATCAATCAATGAGAACCCATACCTATCTAATTGTTTTCTTTCTCGGGTTGACCTCTTCAGTGGCTGAGGCTGAGGTTCTTCTTCTTCCGAACTTTTAGAACTGCTCGAGCTCTCCTCAATTTCAGATACATTTTGAATTTCCAATTCCTCTTTCTCAAGTGTAGGAGGAATTTCAATTACATCCTTATTGTTTTTTGACTTTGTCTCTGACTGCAGATCCAAGGTGGAAGGTTTCAGCTCACGAAAGATTACACTTTTGTTGTAGTATACAACCTTCTCTGTATCAGGATTCCAAAGCTTGTATCCTTTTATGACAGCACTATAGCCAATAAAAATACATTTGATAGCCTTGTTCTCCAATTTAGATCTTTTCACATCTGGCACATATGCATATGCCTCACAGCCAAAGACTTGAATATGTCCCATGCTTCCAAAGGTTTTTTCTCAACAAGAGCAGAATTAGGAGACCGATTAATCAAGTAACATGCAGTAGCAATAGCCTAAGCCCAGAATTTCTCCTCCAAGCCAGCACTACTAAGCATACTTCGTGCTCTCTCCATCACTGTCCTATTGAACCTTTCTGCAACTCCATTCTGCTGTGGAGTATAAGGTGTAGTCTTATGTCTTTTGATCCCATGGTCTTTACAGTATCTTTCAAATTCATCAAAATAGAATTCACCGCCATTATCAGTCCTTAAGCACTTTATTTTTCTACTAGTCTGATTATCAACAAGATTTTTAAATTCTTTAAATCGACTGAATACTTCTGATTTACTTTTCAGAAAATAAACAAATGCTCTTCTTGAATAATCATCAATGAACGACACATAGTATCTTGATTTAGACAAAGAAGGAACATCTACTGGACCAAATACATCTGAATGAATATAATCTAGTAAACCAGAAGATTTATGAGGATTGGAGTAAAAAGAAACACGGTGCTGCTTTCCATATATACAATGCTCACAGAATTCAAATTCGAGATTACAATCTTCAAGCCCCTCAACCAGGTTTTTGTTCTTCAAGGTTTTTAAACCTTTTTCTCCTATGTGGCCTAACCTATGATGCCAAAGCATAGTCTTCTTTGCAGGAAGTTTTACTTCCATAGAGTTTACATAATTAGGGATATTTCCCTCTTTATCTCCACGAGTAGCTTTCGGTGACTTTCCAAAGACACTATTACATTGAACAACCTGTGCATCTAGCTTGTACAGGGTACCAATCCGAGCACCTCTAGCCAACACCATTGAACCTCTAGTCATCTTGCAGCCATTTCCAGAGAATGAGACTTGTACTCCAATGTCATTCAGCATACTTGCAGAAAGTAAGTTTCGAGCCAAACCTGGTATATGCATAACATCTTTAATTCCCTTTATTCTACCATCGGGGAATTGTATTCTGACTCTTCCACGGCCAACTATCTCCAAAGTAGAATCACTTGCCAAGTACACTTTTCCACCATTGTATTCTTCATACTTTGTGAACCATTCTCTGTGAGATGTCATGTGGAAAGATGCTCCAGAATCAATCAGCTAGACATCATTTGATGCCTGTGTATCCAAGGCTGCAATGAAAGTGTCACCATCACTGTGAGAAGATTCATTGTCAGAAGAATACTTCTTCTTCTTCTTCTCCTCTTTACAATCCTTTCAAACATGACCAGGTTGCCCACAATTCCAGCACTTCACCTTGGACTTCTTGCCAGGAGACTTTGATCTCCCTTCTGATTTCAATTTTGATTTTTTGTCCTTCTTCTTACCTTTCTCTTTCAGTCTTCCTCTGACAGCAAGAGCTTCCTTCGCCATCTCAGAAGATTTCCTTCTCATCTCTTCTAATAGCAAAGATGAAACAACATCTTCCATCTTGAAATTCGATGTTGTACTCCCAATAGCCATCACCAAATGATCCCATGAGTCTGGCAAAGAACACAGTAGAAGCATACAACGATCCTCTTCTTCAGTCTTCACACCAACAGATGTCAATTGAGCAATCAGCATATTAAATGCGTTCAAATGATCAACTACAGACCCACCTTCCTACATTTTCAAAGTGTACAGCTTCTTCCTCAGGAATAGTTTATTCACCAAGGACTTCCCCTGATAAATAGATGCCAGTATATTCCATAAGGTAGATGCAGTCTTCTCTTCATGTACATTGAGAAGAATGGAGTTTGCCAAACAGAGCCTTATCAGCCCCTTAGACTTTCTATCAACAAGGTCCCAATCTTCTTGCTTCATGCCTGTAGGTTTAGTTCCAAACACAGCAATCCAAAGATCTCGATCAACTAAGAGATCCTCCATTTTGAATTTCCACAACTCAAAGTTACTACCATTGAACTTCTCTATTTCAAACTTTCCAGATGTACTAGCCATCTTAATCTATAATTAGAAATTGAAAAAATTCTACAGGACTCCCACTTAACAGAATTGACACAAAAAAAAACCCAACGTACCCATAAGGATAACACAACTGGCTAGGCTTTGATACCACTTGTAAGGAAAATCAGATGCGGAAACAATTCTCCTAATGCCAATACCTCAGAGAAGAATGTAGATATACTTTTAATTTTTCAATTACAACCCAATTAAGATGCACTATGAAGCAGATAACAGAAATAGAGTATTTGACAATCACACATGAACACCAGATATACGTGGGAAAACCTTTACGGGAGAAAAACCCACCACACCAAGAGAAGTCACTTTGTATTACAGTAACAAATAATTACATACAAGTTTCAAACTTATCTTTTTGATGTCTATTTACAACAGCATTCACCATGAAAAATCTTGCACAGGAACCTTCAAGTTACAGTCTATACAGAATAGAATACATCTACTGATCATGCAACCACCCAGCAATCCGTCGATACAACCAACCTTTGAACCAACCGATCACAATCTGCAATCACAGAGTATATCCATGTCGATCTTTGTCTGTCGAGCTTCCTCACAAAACCGTTGCAACAAACAATCTTCCAAATGTTCAAATTCGGCTTCTCCCATTGGTCGACAATGAGCCACATCAGATGGTCTCACTCGGTCAGCAATTTCACTCTATATCGACATGTCGGTGAGACATAAGAAGTGTCTCCCCGATGCCCAAAGCTCCATATCGATGTTGCCAAGAGATATCGTTATTGCCAAGATGTTCTATTGAGCTTTCAGTGTTACGCCGAATCACCAAGAAGTCGCCCAGACCTATCACTTTCACTAGGAGATCATAGCGAGTCACCAGATGTTATACCAAAGTCACATATTATACCGAGCTCCAAAGAATAGTCGACAAGACTTAACACCTTCACCAAGAGGTTTCTCCGAGATCTCTATTGTCACCCCGAGGCTTTCAACAGTCGCCAAGACATCGCCTTTCGCTAAGAATTTACTCTTAGATCTCTAAGCTATTCTGAAGACTCTTCATCATCGATAAGAGTTACATCATTCGCTGGGACTTCTTCCAGAACCATTTGGGTTACCCCGATAGCCATCGGCTATCGACAAGACATCCATCAGTCGCTAAGAGATCTCCTCGAGATCCTTTGTGTTACACCGAACAACGAATGGTCAGAAAGACTTAACACTCTCGACAAGACCTTTCCCCGATCGCTTTGAGTTACTCCAATGAACATTTGGATGTGTCCCCGTCGGCGTGACCTTCACTGTTCACTAAGACTTCTCACCGAACAGACATAGGTTATCCCGAAGCCCGTGGTGGTCATGAGCCTCCCTGATTTACAATTGAATGGCCTGTCGGCCAAATAACTCCATGTGATAAGAGGTCATAGCGAATACACTATGTCACAATGAAGGCTCCAAAGAATAAGCGTTCGGCAAGACTCCTGCAAGGTCACAGCGACCTGTTTAAAACAAAATGTATCAAAGCTGCTAGTCGGCCAGACATGATAGATGTCATACCGACTTTGCTCCAGTGGAGGTTTCAGCCTATGATGTTTGAGGCACATATTTCCAACAATAAGCTCTCCCTTTCTTTGAAGCTACCCTAGAATATGGTGCAGGAGCACTTAGGAAACACTAGGCAATTAGGAAGTCTAGAATGAATTTTTGTTTTGTTATGTTAGAAGGTCATGTTGACCATTTTGATTGAGTTAGAGGTTTAAGAGTATGTCTTACTCAGTTGTGATCAGTTGGTCAAGGAGTGGAGAGGGTGAATGAGTTTACAAAAACTCATTTTACTTAGTTTACTAGGAAATTGGCAAAAGTTGGAAAATGGTACATTTTTGCAACTTTGCCACATGATAGCTAACATGTTCAACCAAGGGAGCATAACTAATTGAGGAACCCTATATAAGGTGTGCTTCAACCTGTGAGAAGGGTTGGAAGCATCTTTATTATGAATTAAAGTTTTTGAAATCAAGAAAATAGTGTGTTTTATGTGTTAGTTTTCTGAGTTTTTTTGAAAGTACTGCTTTAATGGATTGAACCGGCACTAAAACTAATGTAGGATGTAGAGTTGCTAGTATTTCAAGCTTTGTGTGTCAATAATCAGTTTCCTTATTTCATTTTCAAGCACTGTTTGTAAATAAATTTGATTCCACACTATTGCTAGTCTGAACCAGACAGTTTGGAGAAAATGGAGTATTAGCTCACTTTCCCACCGTACAAATTGTACGGCCTTTTGGGAACAGTGACTAGACTCCATGTGTGTAAATATGGTAGGATTTAGGGTTTGTGTGAGCACAAGAGTTGTTGGTAAAGTCTTGCCCTAGGCGAGCCAGGAAGGTGCCCGGCTAGGAAGACTGGAGTGCAGAGCACATAACTTGCAGGGGTGATTGAATTTTGCTGAATTTCCTTTTTGAGAAGGTAGATGTGAGTATTTCCAAGGCTTGGTATGCAAGAGGAAACTCCATCAATCCATCTAGTGTCAGAAACACTTAGCAGATTGAAAGCAGCTAGAAAAGGCTTAAAAACCCTAGTTTTGTCCATTTTCAAGTGGAGGCGTTGTATCGGCAGTTAAGACCCAAGACCTCGAAAATCCTTGAGAGGTGTCCATTTGAAGCAAGAACCTCAAAGAAAGATTGGGGGTTCTTTGGAGAAAGTGAGAGAGTCAACCAATTTTCTCAGAGAAGGAGGCCTAATTGGGGCTCTTAGGCTAGTAGCCTTTTTAACCCTAAATGAGGGTTTGATGAAAGCGACCAAGAAATGGAGCTAGGAGTATACTCAAGAACCAAAATTGGATGGATTGCAATGAATTGGAACACCTCCACACCCCTGCAAATCAAAGTTCAAACTGTGGAGGTATTGTTAGTCTTTAGGGTAGATTAAAGGCTAAGGAAGAGTTAGAGCTATTGCACCAAGAATGACTTGGTTGGTTGAATGGTGATGGTAGTGGGGTTGGACAAGAGAACCAGGGGCACCTAAACATGAGAAGGGTCCTATAGGTTAAGGTGGTGAAGAAAAACACCAAGGAGGTCTTGCAAGTAAGACCTAGAGCAGGAATCTGTGTTTGATTCCTCCAACCCCTCCCTATCAGATTGGTATCAGAGCAAGCAAAAGATTTGGGATAGAATAATATATGTCAAAGGTTGAGTCTAGTGATTCTACCATCATGGTGACAAATGCAGAATTGGCCAAGATGGTCGAAGGACAGGAGGAAGACAATAGGCTATTGAGGGAAAGAATAGACCAACTTGAGCAAGCATTGAATGATGTGCAGTTTGAAGGAAGGGTATCAAAGAAAGAAGAGGTTGCAGAGGAAGAAAAGACCCCTGAACCTAACCCTGTTTTGAAAGAAGAGCCTTTCTTGAAGGCATTGAAGGCTTTGAGTGGAAAAGCACTTGAAGGCATACCACTGTTTAGTGGGAAAATGGAAGTTGATCTAGTCATGGATTGGATAGAGGGAATGGAAAACCATTTTGAATGTGATGGAGTCACTAAAGCATAGAAGGTAAAGGTGGCCAAATCAAGATTGAGAGGATCTGCCTTGACATGGTGGAAATTCATTCAAACAGAGAGGGAAAAGGAAGGCAAGAAGCCTAATTCAACTGGGAAAGGTATGGTTGCAAAAGTGAGAGAAGCATACATGCCAGATGATTATGAGATTCAGTTACATAAGAAGAGACAAAGCTTGAGGCAAAGAGACCAAGATGTGAACACTTACACAGAGGAGTTTAAAAAACTTTGTATGAGGTCTAATGTTTTAGAAAATGAAAGTCTCAAGGTGGCTAGGTATCTTAACGGCTTGAAGAGGAACATCCAAGAGGAGATGACTCTTCTAAGTCCTAAGACAGTACACCAATGTTACCAATTAGCTATAAAGATTGAGGAAAGACGCAAGAGGAAACAAGACCAAGCTTCTAAGAGTAGAGGCAAAGGTAGAGATCAAAGAGGACATAGAGGTGGATATCAAGGTAGAGGGATTGAACAAAGAAATCAGGGAGAGTCTAAACTCACAGAGCATGGAAGTGAGACAACTTCTAGAGGAGGCTATGGAAGAGGTAGAGGATCTCAAGGAGGATCAAATAGAGGAAGAGGAGCAGGCAGGAGTAATTCTTACTTTGCTAATATGAAGTGTTACCATTGTGGACAAGTAGGACATCCAGCTTATAGGTGCCCAGAGAAAGCTTCTTCATCAAGCACTGAGAAGAGAGTGGCATATGCTCAAGAGGACACCATGAGTACTAAATCACCAGAGGTTAGTCACATAGAATCAGAAATGGGGGAGAATCTGATGTTTAGGAGAGTTTTGATCAGATAATCAGTCAAGGAAGAGCCAAAACAAAGAAGAGATTTATTTAGAGTGAGATGCAAAATACTTGGGAAAGTATGTAAGGTTATTGTGGATTCAGGTTCAATAGATAACATCATCTCAGAAGAGGCAGTAAAGAAACTGAAATTGGAGAAGGTACCCCACACTAACCCCTACAAAGTAACATGGTTGAACAAAGGGCAGAGTGTTCTTGTCAATGAGCAAGTAACGGTGGAGTTTTCCATTAGAGGGTACAAGAATAAGTTGATTTGTGATGTGTTACCCATGGATGCATGCCATCTACTATTGGGTAGACCATGGCAGTATGACAGAAGTGCCATGTATGATGGGAAAGAGAACACCATTTCTTTCAAGAAAGATGGGAAGACATTTAAGTTGCAGTCACTGTCAGATGAGGAAGAAGGATAGTCAAAGACACCTAGTGTCTTGTTGAGTAGTGGTAAAGATTTCCTTAACAACCTACATCAAGGGGGTGAAGGATATGTGGTTATGTTGCAACCTAAAGAAGAAGACAAGGTTAAAAACATAGTCATACCCGGAGTAGTCCAATAATTGTTAGAGCAGTTCAAAGATATAGTGAGTGATGGGACACCTACAACTTTACCTCCAAAGAGAGCCATTAGTCATCAGATTGACTTCATACCAGGGGCTTCATTGCCAAACAAAGTAGCCTACAAGCTTACCCCAGATCAAAACCTAGAGGTAGCTAGACAAGTGCAGGAGTTATTGGATCAAGGATTGATTAGGAAGAGCATCAGCCCATGTGCAGTACTAGTGGTCTTAGCAACCAAGAAAGGTGGTAAGTGGAGATTATGCATTGATTCTAGGGCTATAAATAGAATCACAATCAGATATAGGTTCCCTATTCCTAGAATTGAGGACTTGATGGATTGTCTTGGGGGAGCTCAGTACTTCACCAAGTTGGATCTCAAGAGCAGATACCATCAGATCAGAATCAAGGATGGAGATGAGTGGAAGACAGCCTTTAAGACAACAGATGGGTTGTATGAGTGGAGAGTTATGCCATTTGGCCTCTCTAATGCCCCTAGCACATTCATGAGGCTCATGAATTAAGTGCTCAAAGACTTTATAGGGATATTTGTGGTGGTATACCTTGATGATATACTCATCTTTAGTAAGACAACAGAAGAACACCTAAAGCATGTGGAGTTGGTTCTTAGAAGATTGCAAGAAGAGAAGTTAGCCATCAACCTAGAGAAATGTGAGTTCTTCAAACAGGAGCTTGTGTATTTGGGGTTTGTAGTATCCCAAGGATCATTGAAGATGGACCCAAGCAAGGTGGAAGCTATCCTAAACTGGCCTACACCAACCACAGGGACAGAGGTAAGAAGTTTTCATGGATTGGCTCAATTTTATAGGAAATTCATAAGGAACTTTAGTGGCATATGTGCACCAGTCCTAGATACAATCAAAGGTGGCTTAAAGACTAAGTTTAAATGGACCCAAGAAGCTAAGAAAGGTTTTGAGAAACTAAAACAAGAAGTGGCAACTCAACCTATTCTCTTATTACCTAGTTTTGACAAGTTGTTTACTATGGAATGTGATGCTAGTGGAGTTGCAGTAGGAGGAGTACTAAGCCAAGAAGGTAGGCCTATAGCTTTCTTTAGTGAAAAGCTCAATGAATCTAAGAAGAAGTATTCTACCTATGACCTAGAACTTTATGCTTTGGTTCAGTCACTTAGGAAGTGGAGGCATTACCTTCTACCCAAAGAGTTTGTGGTCTTTACTGACAATCAGGCACTTAGCTATATCAACACCCAAGAGAAGTTGAGCAATAGACATTTGAAATGGATGGAGTACATCCAAGCTTTTACTTTCACCATCAAGCACAAGAAGGGATAATTGAACAAGGTGGCAGATGCACTGAGCAGGAGATTGTTGACTGTGCAAGAGATACAGATCAAGAGCATTGTTATAGATAGTTTCAAAGATCTTTATGGTGAAGATGAAGACTTCTCAGAGGCTTACAAGGTATGTTCTGACTTTGAGAATCATTTTCATAGTCAATACTCAGAGTATACATTACAAAATGGATTGTTATTTAAGGGAAATCAGTTGTGTGTTCCAAAAGGTTCTATGAGAGAATCTTATCCAAGAGAAGCACAATGGTAGTCTTAGTGGTCATTTTGGTATCAACAAGACAATGGAACTAATGCAAAGGTTTTACTATTGGCCCAAGTTGCCAAGGGATGTCAGGAGATATGTGGAGCAATGTGTAGTTTGTATGAAAGCCAAAGGGGGAGCTAGTAATGCAGGTTTGTATCAACCTCTACCTATTCCCAACAGACCATGGGAATGTGTTAGCATGGATTTTATTGTAGGACTCCCTAAGACTAAGACAGGGTTTGATAGTGTCTATGTGGTGGTAGATAGATTCAGCAAGATGAGTCACTTTATCCCTTGCAAGACCACACATGATGCTAGCTACATTGCTTACCTTTTCTTCAAGGAAATTGTAAGGATCCATGGATTTCCTTTGAGCTTTGTATCGGACAGGGATGTGAAGTTCATGAGTCATTTTTGGAAGACTATATGGAGCAGATTAGGTACCAACCTGTCTTTTGGATCAGCTTACCATCCTTAGACCGATGGGAAAATAGAGGTGGTTAATAAGGTGTTAGGTAACCTTCTAAGATGCCTAACTAAAGAGTATGGATAGATATGGGACTTGGTCATATCACAGGCTAAGTATGCATACAATGACAGTGTGAACAGGACTACAAGGAAGAGTCCTTTTGAAATAATGTATGGAATGCACCCAAGAGGTGTGTGTGAGCTCAGGGATCTTGGAGCTATGAAGCATAGGAGTGGACATGCAGAGGACTTCACTCAGACCATGAAAGAGATTCAGGAGCAGGTAAAGAAGATAGTCACCGAGGCTACACAAAAGTTGAAGGATAAGGTAGATTTGTCAAGAAAAGATTTGCAATTTGTAGTAGGAGACTATGTCATGGTCCACCTCAACAAATCCAGATTGCAGAAGGGTACATCAACCAAATTGCAGATGAAAAGAGTGGGACCATGCAAGGTATTAGCCAAATATGGGAAGAATGCCTACAAGGTGGAACTACCTATAGATTTAGGCATCTCTCCAGTGTTCAATGTAGTTGATTTGATCAGATATAAGGGATCAATCATTGACTTAGATCATAACAGTAGGGATATCTTCAAGGATGTAATCAACATAGCCTTACCTACTCCAGACAAGCTACAAGTAGAGAGGATCTTGGAGTCAAGAGTGAAGAAATCTACAAGGCATAAGGTGTACATGGAGCATCTTATCAAATGGAAGAACAAACATGAATCCGAGGCCACATGGGTAGATGAAGCTTAGTTTGAGAAGCAGGGAATTGATGTGTCCCTGATCTCTCCTCACATTCCTTAGTGTTTGTGCAGAGAGGGGGAGAATGGTGCAGGAGCACCTAGGAAACACTAGGCAATTAGGAAGTCTATAATGAATTTTTGTTTTGTTATGTTAGAAGGTCATGTTGACCATTTTGATTGAGTTAGAGGTTTAAGAGTATGTCTTACTCAATTGTGATCAGTTGGTCAAGGAGTGGAAAGGGTGAATGAGTTTACAAAAACTCATTTTACTTAGTTTACTAGGAAATTGGCAAAAGTTGCAAAATGGTACATTTTTGCAACTTTGCCACATGATAGCTAACATGTTCAACCAAGGGAGCATAACTGATTGAGGAACCCTATATAAGGTGTGCTTCGACCTGTGAGCAGGGTTGGAAGCATCTTTGTTATGAATTAAAGTTTTTGAAATCAAGAAAACAGTGTGTTTTGTGTGTTAGTTTTTTGAGTTTTGTTGAAAGTACTACTTTAATGGATTGAACTGGCACTAAAACTAATGTAGGATGTAGAGTTGCTAGTATTTCAAGCTTTGTGTGTCAATAATTAGTTTCCTTATTTCATTTTCAAGCACTGTTTGTAAATAAATTTGATTCCACACTATTGCTGGTCTGAACCAAACAGTTTGGAGAAAATGGAGTATTAGCTCACTTTCCCACTATACAAATTGTACGGCCTTTTGGGAATAGTGACTAGACTCCATGTGTGTAAATATGGTAGGATTTAGGGTTTGTGTGAGCACAGGAGCTATTGGTAAAGTCTTTCCCTAGGCGAGCCAGGAAGGTGCCCGGCTAGGAAGACTGGAGTGCAGAGCACATAACTTGCAGGGGTGATTGAATTTTGCTGAATTTCCTTTTTGAGAAGGTAGATGTGAGTCTTTCCAAGACTTGGTATGCAAGAGGAAACTCCATCAGTCCATTTGGTGTGAGAAACACTTAGCAGATTGAAAGCAACCAGAAAAGGCTTAAAAACCCTAGTTTTTTCCATTTTCAAGTGGAGGTGTTCTACGGGCAGTTAAGACCCAAGACCTCAAAAATCCTTGAGAGGTGTCCATTTGAAGCAAGAACCTCAAAGAAATATTGGGGGTTCTTTGGAGAAAGTGAGAGAGTCAACCAATTTTCTCGGAGAAGGAGGCCTAATTGGGGCTCTTAGGCTAGTAGCCTTTTTAACCCTAAATGAGGGTTTGATGAAAGCGACCAAGAAATGGAGCTAGGAGGATACTCAAGAACCAAAATTGGATGGATTGCAATGAATTGGAACACCTCCACACCCCTGCAAATCAAAGTTCAAACTGTGGAGGTATTGTTAGTCTTTAGGGCAGATTAAAGGCTAAGGAAGAGTTAGAGCTATTGCACCAAGAATGACTTGGTTGGTTGAATGGTGATGGTAGTGGGGTTGGACAAGAGAACCAGGGGCACCTAAACATAGAAGGGTCCTATAGGTTAAGGTGGTGAAGCAAAACACCAAGGAGGTCTTGCAAGTAAGACCTAGAGCAGGAATTTGTGTTTGATTCCTCCAACCCCCTCCCTATCAGAATAGTTCTGACATATCTTCTTGATATCCTCCCAAGGAACTTGGGTGATATCTCCTCCTCCCATCAGGTCCAAGGCATCAATGCAGCTACCATTAATTCCTCTTAGGAAAAGCAACTTTTGTGATTCTTCATTGAGTGTATGGTGTGGGGATTTCTAGAGGCAGAACAAAAACCTTGAAATGTAATCCTCCAGGCTCTCATCTTCCTTTTGCTGCATCCTAAAAATTCCATCTCCCATCATATCACTGCCCCTATAATATTCCTTGTACTTCTCAAGGAACTTCGTATTCATGTCCTCCCAAGTCTCCACAGTATTTTTTCCTAGGCTCATAAACCATATCAATGCAACTTCTTTCTAGGTGGTAGGGAATAGCTTGAGCCTATGGGCATAAGTGGTATAGTCATAACTCCTACAGAGTATATCAAAATCAAACAAGAAAGTATCAAGATCTTTTATGACAAGTCCATAGAACTTAGGAAGGACTGAAGCAGGTATATTTTTGAGGTTGTCAACTTCATTATGATGAGCAATGGGGAAAGGAAAAGCTGGTTGGTTAGGTTTGTTTCTATTTGCATCACCCATGCCTACCTGATGGAGTTCCAAAGCAAAGGGATTCTCAATCTGATGTTGGTTTTCAGAGGAAATTTCAGAACTAGTTAGATTAGGAAATGCATTAGCAAAGGGGTGTGGCTCTTCTTCTTCTTCATCTCTTGGAAAATTTTGATGTTCAACTAGTTGGAATGGATCAGGGTTATTAGGAAGGAATCTCCCATGAGCATCTCTCCTCCTTCCTCTATGCATACGGTATCAACTCAATATCAGCTAGCTCACACAAAGAATTGGAAAAAGAATAGTGGATCATTACTTTCCTAAATGAGGGGTATACTAAGAGTGAACTTTCAAAAATACTACAGCAAGAAAAAAAACTATCAATGAATCCAAAGAACTCCCTAGTTTGACACCATCCTCGACAATGACACCAAAAATGTTGGCCTCCTACAATACAACTAAGCCCTTACAACTGTGATTCAAAGATTGGACATGTAATCTAAATAGCTATCTCAATCATCATGAAGGTGCATTTAACTTGTTAGCCCAAGGTCATAAACTTGAAATGGGTCAAAATAGTATGTGCACTAGGAATCCAAAGTAGCCATATTCATCCTACAACTAAGAAAGACATAATGTCAATAGTAAATTGCTTGGAAAGAAATAATATAATTGTTGAGCATCAACTAATAACTATACTAAGTTAAAATGCATGACAAAAATAAAAATCTGAGCAAACAGATAGGAAACTACTCTGTCTACTTTGGCTACAGGAACAATCACATAATGGAATTCTAGTGGCTACAGGAGCAAACAGTGCCATATTCTTAACTAATTGTTGCAGAAAGTACTAACTAAACTAAAGGATGGAATTCTCACCAAGTGGGCCCCCTTGGATGAGTATCCCTTAAGACAAATGTAAACTTAGATGCACAAACTTATAACTTCATTTTATTCATTGGAAAGCATGATTACAATCAAGCAACATAAGTATATTACTGGAAAACTAAGAATGCGAGTACATCATCATATTAATCAACCTCTAGCACAATAGTAACTCCTATATTCACTCAACAAACTATTAAGATCATTTACAAGGCAGTTACAATTCATTGATTTAAACTAGGAATCTCCCTCCATTAAGAGTCTTTCCTCCATTGACCTTTGAATGGTCACCTTGTTGACCTTTATGGAAAACGACTAGCTGGCAGAATCTTCCTCAATTTTGTTGGTTGTAATTATATCTGCATAACAATATTAGTATGCACAACAATTGTATATTTGTAACTATTTCAAAGTAGCATTCATTAATCCATATGTAAAATTAACATAGATAGTTCATATAGCATGTCAATGTCATTTAAAGGTTACAAAAATAACTTATCCCCAATGTATATGGTTTTGAGGAAATATCATAAAAAATTCAACATCCAAGTATCAAGGTCTATGACAAAAAAATCAAATGGATAATAAACTCTATCAAAATTGAACTATAAACTAGACTCAACAGTACTATTCACCCACCTTGATTTCTGTCATTATACTAGATGATTATATTGTTTCATTTATTTCAAGTAAACTCTTAATTACATGAACATGAATGATATCTTGTATCTTGAATTATGCTCTATAATATTTCCTTAAGTTGTTCTTTGGAGAAGTTAAGTATATAATATTAAGTCGAAGGTACTTGTAGCATAAGTAGCAGATTAAGTTATTTCCCTTATTTTGTAAGTTAATATTTTATTTCCTTTTCTAGCCTTTACTATTTTCCTATACATGTGTAAACCACTTATACTTGCTGATATAGGCTATGTAGAGTCCATGAATGCACATACAATTCCAACATCATCAAAATCTTACAAAGCCCTAGTTAATAATTAAATGAAGCCTTTGCAAGAGTTTGGTGAACTATTTAGCTAGGAACCCCTCCTCTGAATTGTGTGTCTAAAGCCAAGTTGACTGAGAATTAGAAAGGCCTTACATTCCTACCCCTCCTACCTCACCCTTGAACTCTTCCTCGTCCTTGGAGGATGAAGCTACTTTCAGGATCCCTATAGAGAAAGTTCACTCCTTGGAACTAAGGCTTGAAGAGCTCATGGGATTTTTGGCAAGAGATGATACCTATGCTTAAGTAGCTCCTATTGTTGAAAACATAAGGAATTTGTTGATTAAAGATCAAAGGGATTAGATCTCCTTTGCATCATAGAAAATATTGTAGAGACTCATGTCCCATCCTACACCTTTGTCTTGGGTAATACCCAAGATGTCAGAACAGAGATTGTTGGCCAACAGTTGAATATCCCAATGTCCAGAGTGTCTATTTGTATGAATGACACTACCTCCCTCTACTAATTTTTCTATCACCTCCGCACCCAAGGAATTTCTTGTAATTAATATACATCGAGTTCCTCTAAGCTTTAATGCTTCTACATTAGAAGCTTAGAATGTACCTACCTTTAGTGAACTAGTGATTTTATTAGTGTTGGTGCTAGTGGCTCAACTAGTGCTAGTGTTGGTGGTTCTACTAGTGGGTTCGTTAGTCATACTTTGTCCACTAACCCCACCCTTAATACTCTTCTACAGAACATGTGACGGATGTAGAGTCAATTTACGAATCTAGCTAGCTCATCCTCTTAGCTGATGTTCTAACCTTTTTTTCATCGCAATCCTTTATCTATTACTATTCTAAACACTCACATCTCGCAAGGGGTGGAAATTCCAAAGTTCAAAAAGTATAGTGGTCATGGGGACTCACAAACTCACGTCTCATCCTTTAATACCATGTGTACAGGTTTCTTTCACCATGATGCACTTCTAGCAAAACTATTCTCGCATTCACTGAAGGTTGTTGCTTTGGAGTGGTATTGCTCCTTGCCTCATAATTCTATCTTCTCTTTCGATCAGCTTGTATGCTTATCATTTTGTAATTATATTCCCTCTCATTCATTCTATTCACTCTATTCACTCATTCTTGCAATTCTATCTATCAATCTCTCATCATCTAACTCTCCTTCTTGCATTCTAATTCTCTCAAGCTCTTCTACATAATTTTTCTCAAGCTTCTTGCATGTTCTCGGCTTCTACATCTTCATCTCAGGTCTCTCAAGTGTCGCACTCTCTTTTGGATTTACAAGCTCATTAAAGGGAGGGTAAACACTCTTTCATTGGCATTATCATATTTGTTTAGTAGCATATTGATATCTAATATGTCTAATTTCTTTATCTCGTCACTCTTTCTTGTCTATTATCTTTTTCTTTATCTCTTTGTCTTCTTGGTTGTTCATAGAGGTGGAAACACCAAAACATGGATTTGACTAAGGCAAGCCCCAAAATAGCCCCAATAATTTCCATTGTCTCTATGTGTGTAGGTTGTTCATGTGGAGATTTGTGGGAGGCTACATAGCATTAGACCTCTCGTGAGTTTGTTTCTATCCTTGATCTTTTATCATTTCATTTCATTAGTTTGATTACTTGTATGTTTAGTATTCTTCTTTTTGTACTTTTTGTCATTTATAGCATTTTGTTAGCTTAGTTAAATAGTCAAATTTTAGTTCTTGAGTTGTCAATAGGCTATGTGTGTTTCGATAGGCTTGCTCAATTTTCAGTCCATATGATAGCACAACACGTCATGGGGACATCTACACGTCGCATTGTCATCTTCTGGCCAAGAGCTAAATAGCTTGCTTTGGAGACCTCTAAGGCCCGCTCTTTCATATTTTGAAGTTCTTTTCCCAAAATCAGTCCTAAAACATAAAACATTGTAGAAAACTCCCCTTTGTCGTCTCTTGTCCCCTGAGCTTAGCCTTTGAGGTAGTTGAGGACCATTTGCTCTCTATAGACTCTTCTCTATCCTAGAGACTCAAGAGTAGAAAATCTCCTCTACATTTTGGTGAACCCGATGTGAACCTTTCTTTCCTTTTATCTTTGTGTCAAAAAATTTCTTCTCTCTTGTGAAGAAATGTATTGGGTAGTAGGTTGTGACACTTTTATGAGCTCCATAAGCCAATCCACTACCTCTAGGCATGTAGTAAGAAGGAGTTACTGATATTTTGATATGGGGTCTAGAATGTTTAGTCCTCCCCATCCAAGTCCAAAATTTAAGGAGTTCCCTACAAGACTCACTATTGGATTCTCCCCTCCTCATGTTGAAGTTGAAATGCATACCCCACTATCTTCTCCTTCTAACTCTTCCACTTCCTTTATTGAGGAAGCTGCTCTCAGGGTTCCTACTAAGCAAATTTGGCCTTTGGAAGTAAGACTTGGAGAATTTGAAACCTTCTTACAAATGAAAACTTATACTCTCAAGAAGCTCCTATCCTTCATAGTCTGAGGAATTTTCTTATTTCCAATCGTAAAGGTTTAGAGTTACTTTGAGGGATTGCAAACATTGTAGAGAGCCACATCCCTTCATAGACTTCTATCTTGGGTAACCCCCAAGAGTTTTTAGTGGGAAATCATTGGTCACTAGCTGAATTTTCTAATACCAGGAGTGTTTGTACACATGGTTGACACGGGTCCTTTTTCTTTTGCTAATAATATTGGTACCATACCCCAAGAGGCTCACACAATATGAGTGAACCACATTCCTTTGGGATTTAGAGCCTTTGCATCTAGAGCAGAAATCCCCACCACTTTTGGTCCCTCCACCTCTAGTGTTGCAACTAGTCATACTCCATCAATATATCTCATCCTCAATGCTCTATTATAGAACATGGGGCAGATGTAATTTCAATTGGTGAATTTGACCAATTCTACTTCTCAACCTATGTTCTAGCCTTATTATTGTTGTAACCCCTTATCTTCTTCTATCTTGAATGCCCCCGTTCCTCAAGGGATGGAGATTCCTAAGTTTGAAAAGTATAGTGGCAGAGGAGATCTGCATATGCATGTCTTGTCTTTCAATGCCATATGTACCAATTTCTTCCACCATGATGCTCTCTTGGAAAAACTATTCCCCCATTCTCTCAAGGACACTGCCTTGGAATGGTATTTGTATCTCCTTTATAATTCTATTTTCTCTTTTGAATAGCTTGTGAATTAGTTATTATAGTAATTCTAGGCTAATATCGAATCGAAGGTCACTTTTACCGATCTCATCTGGTGTAAGTAGGATGTGCATGAGAAAGTGACTGATTGCATCACCCATTACCAAGCCCTCTTTTCTCAAATCTCCTATGTCTTGCTAGATTTTGATGTACATCAAGTGTTCGTTGGGAACTTGATCCTAGTATTGCAAGATAATTTTTTTCAGATGAAATATCCATCTTTCACTCATCTATGTGTTGTGTTGCATGACTACCAACAGATGATTGCTAAGTACAAGGATTCTTCCTTTTCCTCCCATCTAGATGGGTGGTTGGCCATGACTATCTCTAGAGATTCTAGGAAAAATAGAGTGGTAATGAACATGGTGTTTGTTCCTATTGATAAAAGCTCTACAGATCAAAATATATTTTTTACAAATTTATCTAAATCTTATACAAATGTATTGCAAAATTTGTTAAAAGATGGTGTAATTTCTCTCACAGAGATTAGACTACTTCCTGAGCCTTATGCTCAATGGTATGATGCACAAAAAAAATTCCAATGCCATCGAGTATCAGGTCATGATACCAAGTGATGTGTGTGTCTTCATCATGTTATACAAGACCACATCGACAATGGTACCATCCAACTTGATGGTAAAAAGAAAAACTCTAATAGATCTATAGTGAAACCTAATAGTTAGCTATAGATTTACACAGATCCCTTTCCATCCCATTCTACCAATCTTGTAACACCTGCTTCTTCTCTCGATTTAAATCCATCTAAGTATGTGAAGGTGGTTTTATTTACTTGTGTTCCTCCTCCAAGCCATGTGGTTGACCCCAAGAGTTGGGTCAATATTATCACAGAGGAGACTCTTTTCATAAAGAATTTACATAAGGGGAAGTACGAGGAGTCACAAACCACACTCCACACACATGATGGACTTCCTATTTTTCCCATTGGTTCCATTTCTTTGTGAGTCGTAGTTGGACCTAAAACTCTGGAAGTTCCATTTGCCATGATACTAGAGTTAGACCTCTTCAAAGTCAAACTAGGCATCATGTGACTAGTCTCTATGAATGTGATTGCCTCCATTATCCACAAATTCCTGAAGTTCCTTCATGAGGGAACTGTGTACACTATCCAGGACACTGGATATAAACCACTAGCATCACCTGGGGGCTTCTCCCTTGATCACTTTTGGCCCACTGTAGTTGGACCTTTTCCACCTAGAGGAGACTTGTTCTATAAGGCTTACTTTAGGTATAAAATTGGGGGCTTCATGCCTAAAAGCGATTTCCTACCTTATGCTTGTGCCATTTCTTTGAAGGCCTTTTGTGTGCACAACAACATGCTTCATCTTCTTCCCCTCCACAAGCTAAGTACAAGCAAGCTCTTGCCCCTACGCCTTTTGATTCTTCCACTGATGCTTCCTAACCTCTAGTGGTGTCCTTTATTCCTTCTACTATGCCTGGCATAAGAAAGGGAAAGGCACCTATGTTGTGGAAGTTGAAGCCTCAGGTCTTCCAACTCTCAGTTCTGCCCATACTCCCCCAACCCACCCTTTGTGATAAGGAAAATCATTCTTGTGGAGTTATTCCTATGTCTCAGCCTCTGAGGCCTCCCCCTATTCCTCCACCTACCCCTAGGGAAAACAAAAGAAGGGGGCCCACCATCTAGATGCCTATCTCTGTGCCTCCTCCTATTCCTCCTTAGGAATCTACCCTTTCGTCGATAATGGTTGTGCAAGCTTTTCGTCCAATGGACTAGGAGCCCATGGAGTCTTCTTAGGCTACACCTCCTAATTCCCATAGCCATCATAATTGGATCGTGCATGAGCGTAAGCACCATCAACATGTCTTGGCTAAGGAGTGTAAAGATTCATAGAAGATCGAGGGTGAGCTTCCTCTTTATGCTTCTACTTCTCTTGTTGCTTTCATTTTTGCTCTTGCTCTTGTCTTTGCTTCTCTTTCTGCTTTAGTTCCCATCGCCTCCATGTTGCTTCCAGCTCCGTTAGTAGATCCTAATGAACCTCACCCCAAGAGGGTGCAAGTTTTCATTGGGCTCCTTCTATGGAGCCACCTCCGATCACCTCTCTTCTCGATCTTCCTCCTTTTTCCTAGCCCATTAACATGCCTTTTACAAAGGTTGTGTCCTCAATGAATTTTTATCCTTCTCCCTCTCCCACTTTTTTTGTGAGGATCCCACATCCTCCTCTAAATCATAAGTTAGAGAGCAACCTTGTTTCAAGTGTGATGGTCAGAAAAAGTCTTGTCTGTCTTTTTAGTCTTGTTCCACCTTGGCTTGTATCATCTTTATGGTAGAAACAATGCCTCTTTTGCAAGAGTTTGTCACTACCCCTCTTCCTGAGGTCGATGGTGACTCTCAACTTTCTCATCCTTCTCCTGTTCAGTGACATCATGTCAGTTTAGAGAAGTGCATGTTCAACTCGTTGGAGGACATTTTGACTTTGCCATTGATCTTTGTTAGATCAATGACAATAGTCTTGCATGAGCTTGATGAGGAAGACCTTAAGGGAGATTCTTCCTTGGCTCTTGTTATAGGAAATTTGGTTGGAACCGCTCTTACTATTCCCCCCTATAGGCTCAACTTCCCTCCCCTTATGGTGATCTATACTAGGAGCAGGATGATTTCGGACTAGAGTGACACCTTTTCTTTATCTTTAGATTAGTTTTGTGTTTTTTTTGTGTTCCCTCATGCTTGTATATTAATGTGTGTGCTCTCGCCTAGAGGACCCTTACTACCCTTGTAGGTGCTTGGATATAAGAGAGAAAATCTATTGTACACTTCTTCTATTTGTATCACCATTATTCTATTTGTCATAATCTTTGTTTTTTCACATCAGGAACGATGCAAAGCATTGGGGCATTTAGGCCTCTTCCATGTTGACCTAATTTTTATTTTATTTTTGTCTTCATGTGCTCTCCCTCCCATTATGATCTATTTGGAGGGTGATGACAGTTCATACATATTATACTATATTTATTTATCTATATCTATGAGAAGTTCTTATCCTAAATATAATAAGATCCCCATGTAATCTTGATTTCTTTGTCTTTGTTGTTTCATGATGTTGCGGATTCTACGTGTTGTCCCTCATGTGAAAACATTCCACAAATACATCTCGCTATGTATTTTGTGCCACATCTCTTTGTCTTTCTATTCTTCTTAGAATGACATGTGCTCCTATGCGTAGCATAGATCATTCTAAGGGGTGCTATCATATCTGCTTAATTTTCAAAAAGTTTGAAAAAGATTTAAAAAATATATCATGATGTCTTATGTCTCATCGTCTAGCTTGGGGAAAACTTGACTAGAATTATCTTATCTTTTCAGTGACTGTCCTACAATGTAGTTTGCAACAATCACATGATTACTACTTTTCGTATGGTCTCTAGCCTTGCTAGCCATACCTATCAACATCATCTTTTATTTGAACAAATTATGTCATGTCATGTCTATGAAATTTTATCATGTCTATTTTTAACTTTTTTTCCTAACATGTTTGTCTACAATTAACATGCTTGTGGTGATATTGTAGTCATCTTTGTACATGATGAAAGACATGCATCCTCTTTGTGTCCTAGCTCAACTTCTCTACATCACATATACTTAATTGAAGATTTGTGTCCTCTTCATCCTGGGTATATCTCTTTAGCCTCTTTCTACTTTATCTCACACATGTTTAAGATACATATGCTCACTAAAGTGGGGGAAAAATGTAATGTTGTAAAATTGTACCCCTAGTGCAATTTCACATTACATAACTAGGTCACTTTAGCCTAATAAAGACAATAATAAAAATCTCCCTTTTTCCTCACCTTCAATTTTGTCCTTGACCCCATCCCTTTTGGTCTTTGAAGGAATTTTTTCGGGAATGCTTTTGTGATGTGTAGACGTTTGCACATCACGCAAATGTCTTGACAAGATTCTTGATCCTATGGCCATTGAGACGTTACACTTCCACTTTCCTACAAAGTGTAATGCCTCTATGGTTGCAGACGCACCTGAAAATGACCCTTTTGTATGCATTTCTTCATTCAAACTCTCATTCTTCCCTCTCATTCATTCTATTCACTCTATCCACTCATTCTTGCAATTCTATCTCTCATTCTCTCATTCTCTCAAGCACTTTTGCACCATTTTTCTCAAGCATCTTGTATGTTCTTGGCTCCTACATCTTTGTCTTGGCTCTCTCAAGTGTTGCACTCTCTTTTGGCTTTACAAGCTTGTTGAAGGGAGGTTAAACACTCTTTCATTATCATTATCATATTTTTTTAGTAGCATATTGATATCTAGCATGTCTACTTTCTTTATCCTGTCACTATTTCTTGTCTATTATCTATTTCTTTATCTCTTGTCTTCTTGGTTGTTTGTGGAGACCTTGGAAACACCAAAACAAGGGTTTGAATAGGGAAAGCCCCAAAATAGCCCCAAAAATTCTCATTGTCTCTATGTGTGTAGGTTGTTTGTGGGGAGCTTTATGGGAGGCTACATAGCGTTGGACCACCCATAAGTTTGTTTCTACCAATTATCTTTTGTCATTTCATTTCATTAGTTTGATTAATTAGATGTTAAGTATTCTTGTTGTTGTACTTTATGTCATTTCTAGCATTTTTTTAGCTTAGTTAAATAATTAGATTTTAGTTCTTGAGTTGCTAGTAGGCTTTGTGTGTTTCAATAGGCTTGCTCTATTTTTGGTGTACGATACCACAACACACCATAGGGATGTTTGTGCGTCGTGATGTTGTCCTTTGGCCGAGAGCTAGTCAGCTTGCTTTCAAAACCTTTGAGGCTTACTCTTTCAGTTTTTGAAGTCATTTTCCCAAAACCAACCCTAAAACATAAAACATTACAAAAAACTCCCCTTTGTCGTCTCTTGTCACCTAAGCTTAGCCTTTGAGGTAGTTGAGGACCATTTGCTTCCTGTAGACTCTTCTTTGTCCTAGATACTTGAGAGTAGAGAATCTCCTCCTCTACACTAGGAAAGTTGCAAAAAGTTCAATCAGTGTAGAAATGCTACTCTAAGTTGTAAGTGTGCCACTCTATAGAGAATTTGTTCCACTTTGTACATTGGTTGTACCACTAAGTAGGGATTTATAGTTTTAGGTCTTATGAGTGTGGATACACCAAAAATGAGTGCATGTATGTTATTTGGTAGAGTGCATGTGTGATTTGAGAGAACATATATACTAAAGTAGAAAAGACATAAATTTCATGAAAAAATCTACACAAATAATTTAAAAAATGCTAAGCAAGGACAAGGATTAGCTTGGGATGGGGTTCCACTAGGCATGCCAAAATGCACACACTAAATATAAGGTAAAACAATAGGAAACACACATTAAAATTTGAATCCTACCTTATATCAAACATGCACCTTAGATAGAGCAAAAAGATTAAAAATGTTGACAAAAAGAATCAAACCTCTTACTTACAAACTTTTGATGATCTAAGTGTTGTGCTCTAAGTGATAGTTCACGGTTAAAGTTGAGTGTGGTTTCCCAATTATCTAACATAACCTTGTTGCATCTGATCTTATTCCTCTTGGCTTGTGGATTGTTTGATTTATAGATTTGATAATGATAGATGAAGGGTTGGGATTGATTCAAGATGGATGGATACGATTTTTTGTGAATAAAATAAAATTTAAATTTGAGAGGGAGGAGAGATAAAATGCTAGTGGTTAGTGGACCGAGGGTTAGGATCAATGATATTAGATGAATGGTTTATATTAAAAGTTGGTTTGGATTTGGATTGAAGGTGATTAGAGATGGATGACAAGGATTATTTTGGTTGATTAATGGCTAGGACTGAATGTTGACTTTATTTTAGATTGGTGATTTATATTTATTTTAATTTTAAAATGTGGATGTGACATGATTGTCTCATTAGTGGGGGATTAGACTAGGGTTTGTGGCTTTTAGGATAATTAATCAAATAATTTGATTATTTAATCAATTAGGGGAATTGAATGCAAGATGTTAGCTTAGTTAAATATATTGAATTTATTTAATTAATAATTGGATAATGGAGGGAACACTAGAGGATAAGTCCTAGCTAACTAAATAAATATAACTCTTTAAAATTAATTAGTGTTAAGATGATGTGAGTATGGTTATGATAGATCAATATGGTGTTGAAATTGGTGAAAGGGGTGATGTTAGATGTGCCATTAGGATGTGTTTGATTTTAGGTGTGTACAAGTTTGAACATTGGGGCTAAACCATTAGGAGTAAGGTTATTTGATACAATTGTGTATTCTAATATGCCCTTTAAAATGTTCTTATGTTTTTTGAGGAACATTCCAAATCCTAATGAGAGAATTTGGTTTGGGTGCTACAAGAATGACCATATGTATCATATCCCATGTGTGCATGCCTAACTATAGAATGGGTAAATGCTGTAGCTAAGGCATGAAAAGTATGAATAAAATTAGGCTTAGTGTGAGATATAAAATATGGAAAAGCATAAGCCATATGACATGTGGAAATAATATAATAAGTTGCAACTATGTCATGAAATGTACCTTCACCATAAGATGTATCATAGATTATATTAATAGAAATTGCATGTACGTCATGTTTTCCTCTCTAATGTGTGTACCAATCTATAGGTATGTCACTAACAATAGAGGCACAATAATCAACATAAGGTTCATCACTAGGACAATCATTTTAAATAAACAATCCCATAGCAATATTTTCCTTGATGACACATGTACCCTCATCACTAAATGGAGATAAATCAAGAGAAGCACATAGAGGGAGGGTCCATTGATATAAATGAAAAGCTATCAAGTGCATACACAGATGAGGTAGTTAGGTAACTATCACAAGTCATAAAAGATATATTGTCATATAGTGTAGTGACAAAAGAAGAAAATTTGGTAACTTGATGACATAGTGTAAATGGTAAAGTGGAAATGAGTGATCCCACAATAGTGAGTTACACTTTTTGGCTAAACTTGACATTGAAATGAACATTTTGAAATAAATATTCACTTCCAGACACCTATAGTTGCTAAACCATGAGGAATTTGAAAATGATGCAAACTAGTGATTAGTGACATTTTGTCTATAGATTTTGAATATATTTTTTATTTTTTAGAATCAAATTGCATTTATTTTTCCATCTCATTTGATAACTAGTTTTTAACAGTAAACAAGATTTTTAAAGAGTGATGCTTATTGTATAACACATAAAAAAATTTCTATAAGAATAAAATTCTTTCTTTTTTTTCGAATTTAGATTTGTATGTAATGTCCCCTTCTCAAACCTGATCTTTCCAGTAACCATTGGCCTTTTCTTTGGGAACCCGAAGGCTAGTCGAAAGATAAATTAGGGTTTCCTATTTTTGAGGAGGTCATTACTCAGAGATGATGGATTCAATGGCAGATTCTTTCTGGGTTTTCAGAGAGCTTCGCAGGGGTATGTTCATCTCGGCATTCAGAGCATTTTCCAGGAATTTACTATTTTTAGTAAATTCTATTTTTGGCAGCTAACAGGTTTGTCTCAGGCAGTTGACTTTCCCTTTCAGTTGACTCAGGTGGCGTATTCAGTTTCGAGCTTCAGAATGCAGTTTTGGAGAAATGAGATTATTTCACTTAAAAATAACATTATATTTTAAATGTTATTTTATGACCTTGGCCTAGTCGAATAACTTAATGTTATTTTAAAAGGTGGACTTGAAGGGTATATTAAATTTATGTTGAAATTTATCAAAGTCCATTCTAGGCTTTAAGGAGGGCGCATTTATTTAAGTGAAATATTTAATGAAATCAAAATTAATGATGCTTGGAAAAGGATGCCATTTTGTGGGATTAGGGTTTTGACTTTGCAAAAGGTGTTAGGGTTTCAAGGAAGGTCAACAGAAGCTTATAAAAGACAGCCTTGGGGTCTCATTTAGATATCTTTTGTCTATGCTAATGATATGCTACCGAAATGGTTGCGGAATTGCTTCGAGGAATGAATGCCTCCTAGTCTGGGCTCGACTTCGTGCTTGAAAGACAGCACCTAGTGGAGAGGTTCGATCATTTAAGATAGATTTGTGAATTTGCATTCGTAATTGTGCTTTGTATTCAGTTTGGTCTTGTTAAGTAAGCTTGCATATTAGAGAGTTTTCTGTATTTGCAGATTTAGCTACAACAGATTGGGTTTTTGTTCGTAATTCAAAAAATACAAAAAAAAGGCATTCTGGGTATTGCATTTATAGCATTGTCTAGGAGAGGCGAATCTTTGTTTCAAATCTCAGATTTTATTGTGTTGTATTTAATTTTTAAAGCTAAGTCAAATTACTCAGCTGGGCCGTACCTCTTGTTTATGCTTTGGAATTCGTGAAAAATAAATCTGAAGCTTTGTGATCAGTCGTAGAGTCTTAAGTTGGTCGCCTAAATCATTGAAGTATATTGCATGTTATTTCAAGTCAATAGGAAGTCATAAGTGGGAGTTATGAGCATTTGAGTAGTTCTAGAGACTGCTGTTTATGCATTTTTAATGAGCAGATTTGTAACAGAAAACAGAAATCAATATTTGATCCTTGAAAGCATTGTGGTTTTGATATCACCATCCAAGATAAGAGTGGTTCTCCATGATGTAATGTTGATCCGTTAATCTCATGAGATATTGACAGGCGAATGCTTCTTGTTTGTAAAACTGACAGTAGTACTGGCAGTCATTCTGTCTTGTTCAAATCTGGTTGTAACTTTCAATTTCAATTAAGTTATTGTAATAGTTATAGCTCCGCCCTATGGTAGCTACTCTCCCATCTTGGGACAGCAAGCACATTCTGGGTGTCGAGTATTTCCAGTTTCAGCATTTAATTCAAGCATTTAATTCTGCAATCACTCCGTCATATGGTCGCCCCTCACTCCACATTGGATTGGGTAGCACATACTTGACGCGAGTTCCCTTTCAGATTTAGGAGTAGAAGATCCTCTGACCATATGCTCGCATCATCGCGCATTCTTGGTTAGAGTTGCTTTCTGATGTTTGGGTTTATCCTCTAACCTTAACGGGTGCTTTGTTTGTAATTTGAAAATTGTAAAAACGAAAAAATTTGGCTCGGAATATTTCATTGTAATTACAATATCTAGCTCCTTCATTTGGTTTCATAGTGTTTTATTGAATTTTTTTTCTTAAGTTTTGAAGTCAAACCAATTACAATTTAGACATAGGTTTACTATATAACATATAATTTTTTTTGTATGTATCGAAATTCAAATTTTTTTTGTTGGATCAAGGACATCAATACCAAAAGCATAGATATTTTTCAATTTTTGTTGGTAATATACTATTTTTCCACATGTGCAGAACAAAAAGCTTGATTTTCGGTGAAAAAACTACATTCACAAGAAATAAAAAATAAATATAATAATCAAATTAAATATATTTAAAATTATACTTTGGGAAGCTTATAATAAGGACTACATACTTACAAAACATAAATTTTAAATGAATTCATTTAATCCCCCAAAAGGTAAATCAAAAATATTTTTTTATTAGCATTTTGATAGGTGTAGAGGAGACTCCATTATAGGTATGGTTTAAAACTAGCGGGGTTCTATCCGATGGGGGTTTGATCAAACCCTCTTCAACTAAAATCTTTTAAATGAAACATTTCAAGGCTTAAATCATTATATTTTCTAAAAAATGTGATTTTAGCAAAAATCAAGATGTCCTAGAAAGTGTAACCCATTATTGTGGTAGCACCCAAATCTTAGGTAAAAAAAGATATATATTAGATATGAAATAAGTGTAAAATGTAAACCCTAAAGCTAATGTAAGACTGGTAAGATGGGTGATATATAGGAAGTATAAATAAACACACAAACCTAAAATATAGATAGATCAATGAAACACATAGAAATAAAAGGGATATGTCATATAAAATAATTAAGAAAATATAAATATGAATACCCTAATGACAATAAAAAGCCCCAGGAAGAAAATTAGTTTATGTAAGACTTGACAAGTTCACCAAAATATAAAGGAAAATTTAGTTTCCTTAATCTTAGTCTAGGCTAATCCAATAAAATGCACACTTAGGCATACTTAACCTAAATTAATTAATTATATTAGTTGGGACTTGAATGCTTGAACAATTTGAATGGTAGGCTAGAAAAAAAATGTAATGGATAGGAGGACTTAGCTCTATGGTCTAAGAGTGAGTGCTCTTTTGTGAATATTCTAGAATTGTGATTTGTCTCTTCCTTATAAATGTGATCTCTTTGTTAGAAAATTGCATTGGATTTTGCATTAGATCTTTGCTTTGTCCAGGGTTGAGTGCAATGGTTTGGGTTGAATTTATGACCATGGACTTGTTTTGTGCATCCCAACTTCACCTTGTAGGATGTATGATTCTCTTTTGTAGTTTTCCTACTTGCTCTTCACTCACTTCACCTTTATAATATTTAAAAATTGATGATATTTATAAATACCTTAGTACGGTTGTCATTGTATTGTTAAGGGACACATTCTCCTATGCCAGCTTGTGAAAATGTGTAAATAATAAAAAAATAGAATTCTTTAGACATACATATGCTCCTAGAATGCTCGTGCATATCTAGATTCCTTTTAGCGAACCAAACTAAAACATTTCCTTAAGTGTGATTGATAATGCTTGGATTCTTCAATGATTAGGAGATGTGTAAATGAATGCATTGAATGCCTTTAAATGCTAGCATATAGCACCAAATTTCATAAAATGTGTATTTCATTGGCTTTAGGCAAGAAAATAAAAGGTTCTAGTTGTCCAAAATTTGAATTTGAATTTTAAAAGAAGAAAATCGAAGTGGACAACTACAAAAATCACTTGGAGTAAACAAAATCAAGGTGGATAACAACTATAGTATGATAGGTGTATAGATAAATATGATAAACATGATAAACACACAATAAAACAAATGTATGTGTGAGGATAAAATAGAAACTAAATGACAAATAAAAAGTGAAATGAATTAGTCCAACTTTACATAAAATTGTGTAATTTATTAGTATATACACATATTAAAATATTTCTCCAAACAAAAATAGAATAAAATTTAAAAATAACATAAACATACAAATTTAATCATTATAAAATTAACTATTTTTAATTAATGTTATTACTAATATTCTTTATTATAGAATCTTTATTATTTTTAGAATCTTTTAATACCAAATACATTCACAAGTATTAAAACCCTTCAAAAAGTGAATCTTTTCTAAAATAAACAAGAGCTGCGGAGCAGCGAAGTTCCTGCCAAAGTGTGCAAGAATGGTTTTGGTCTGGTTTTGAAGAACATTCTATTCTGGTTTTGTTTTTTGTTCTGGTTTTCTTTTGGTCTGATTTTGTTTTGTTTGCTTTTACAGGTTATTTTCAGCATTCTTAATCTTCCAGTTGTTAATCTATTTTTAATAAGTTGTTAATTAGTTTTTCATCAGTTGTCGATAATTTGCTACTAGTTTATAGAACTATCTACCACCTATTTTAATCAATTAGTCTGCTCAATACAACTACTTCATTTCAATCCTTTGGTCAATAATTTTCTCCTGCTTAACAACCACCTCATTTCAGTTCTCAGTAACACTTTACCTATAAAAAACACTTGGATTTACCAGTGTCAAAGACCTCCAATGTTGAAACATTATAAAACAAAATGTTGTGTTGTAGTGGAAGTAGCTGTTCGGTACAACTAGATTCCACTATTACATGGTGTCATTGTCTCACCATAAGATGCCCCAAGGAAATCATTTCATGGTTTGTGGAGGAGTTTGAATTTGAATTGTATGCCTTATGCAAACTCAATTTTTTGACTCCAGGTGTTAAGGCATCCTTGATACCCGCACACAAGAACGAATACAAAAACACTTGCATCTGTGGACATAAAATACAAAGACACATGTAAAAGGAGGACTTAGCTCAAAGGATGACCATTATCAATCTATCTGTATAGATGGGCATCTGTTGATATTCTTCTCCATTAAGTATTACTACTTTGAGTATGCAATCAACTAGTCTCTAGCTATTCAGGAAAGACCAATTAACTTAGTTTTAACAAGCATGAACCTGGTGAGCATATAAACTATTTAAAGCATCATATATATTCTTAATATGCAAGTACTAGAGGTTTATAATTTATCAACAATAAACGAATAGCGAGAACAATAACATTTCAGTGGAGAGCATTTTTTTGTCTATGACCAGAGGCATAACGAATTGAACAAAAATAGTAAGCATTTAATGTCAAGGAGGTTATTACAGAGGTAATTACACACCATACAGAATATAGCTATCAGATTACTTTTGCAAAATACAAATACAGTAATGTAAAAACGGTTTGTGGTAATTCCTTCTTAACTAAAGTTCCAAATTAATTCACATATTTACACATCAGATTCCTCATGAAGATCAATTAGAACAGAAATTATATTATTTAAACAGTCATGAAAGCCATTGAGCTTTCTGAAAGTGCTATGTGAAATAAATGATGCAAGGTTCTGCATTACAAAGTGGCTAGCCCTTAACAATTTGAACAATGCAGTTGTTCACAGCTAATGTGGATTTGTTGTGGAAATAACTCGGGGAAATTCACACAATAAGAAGCGCAATATGTATTGCTAATTCTACCTGTTGAAGGAAATGGTCCCTGAATTGCTGCCACAGCTGCTCCCTATGGTTGTGAACAGGTGATCACAGGACTAGCTCCTGGAAATGCAAATTGTAGAATGTGAGGCCCTGGTACTCCATGACCTTGTAGAGTAGGATAGATAGGTCCAATCTGGACAGGTTGCCCAATGTGTACATAAGAATATACTTCTGGATTTATGGTCCCATGTGATCCATATAACTATGGATATTCTGCCCAGATATGGATTGTATATATTCTGCAAAGTAACATCCAAGAGAATAATCATCGACAATAAGATAGAAGCTCACTAAGCATACTAGTGATAAATGAATATCTAAATATTAAAGTTATAAATTTTAATTGTTGACATCTTTGACCAAAGAAAGCCTTGAGAAAAGAAATGTTAACCTGTGTGTACATGTACTCCGATGGAAATGTTGTATATCTGTCATAATCAAGCCATGTTGAAGTAAATTGTTACATATTTCCTAGACATCATCACTTTAACAATTATAGATACAAGTTAATTTGCTGGTAGTAGACACCTTCAATTTTGAAGGTAATGACAAAGTGATATATAATTACATAAAACCTGATAACATAACTGCCCTCTTCACCTGATTTCCCAATATGCCTGGGAAAACATTCAATAAGCCAGAAGCAGAAACAAAAATGACAAACCTATTTTTACCTTGCTACTGTCAAAATAATGATTTTTCATTGAAATTTCAAGTGTGCATTGCTTTTAACTAACCTGGAGGAGAAATGAAAGTTTTGAGTCATGATATGGTACATGTTGTGCCTTCCCATTCGCAATATTTACAAGGTTCATTATCACAAGCCTGCGCATTTTTCCCTTAATTGATTCAAATCAGATGGATCTCGACAAAAACATAAATACAAGAGTTCATTTAATGATAATGTAAACAGTCTAAGCATCAAAAGGAAATATAAAAATATACTTGATTTCAGTACCCAAGAGTTGAAAGGACTTATTGATATTTGTGGCCTCTTTCAGGCGTTCCCCCTCAGCACCCGAACTTTTATGCCTGTTAAATCAATTATTATTATAAGTTGTTCAACTGCCAAATTATCCTACATTTATTTATACTTGCAAAAGAACAATCACAAAAAATACTTTACAATTTTCTACAATAGACACAGTACCTTTCTGAACAAGCCAACCAGATTCAAGTGTCCAAATCTATGATGAGTCACAGATTGACATTCCCAATAGAAAAAAATAACAAATATATTCATCAAAATGGTAAATTAAAGCATATAGACCATTTTTTTCAATGTACGTAACAAAGATATCCAACTGAAACAGGAATGCCCTACAAGCCTAATATTTACCATTATAAACAGAACTTTCAACAAGAGGAATTTTAATTTTTCTCAAGAAGAGATAGGATTTTAAATTTTAATTCTGATCAATTTGAAGTTAAACATGATCTGCAAACCTTTAAATTTTTTGGGAAAATAGAAATTTGCTTTACCTTTTTCTCAATGATACAAGTAAATACACTATGAGAGCAACTGCTAGCATGGTTCATATTTGTTCCTGCAATTTTTCTGTTTGCAGCACCCTGAAGTGAAAAGATAAAATTAGATTTGCAAAATATGTCTTTCTTAACAATCAACAATTCTCATCATGCAAAAAATCAGAAATAGGAAGCTATTGCAATATATGAGCTGAAGGAGCAGCTTAATAACATCGTTGACACATTTCACCTCAATTTCTAAAAGATTTTCAACATATACTCCCTTCTTAGCATCTTCCCTCATCTTTGCATCAGAAGATATCAGGTAAGATTGCATTATAAGTAATCAAGACAAAGCTTAGAGCAGTTGTCTACAATAAATTGAAAGAAAGATGTCACTGAGTTGCCTCCATGTTCCTCTTGTTAACTGTTACATAAATGCTCACTAATTTACAATGAAATGCCCAAGTTAATTGATGAACATTTCTGCGACGATGGACAAAAATATATGAGAAATATCCTAATGTATTAGGGGGATATACATTGTAGTATTTAACATGTTACTATAAGTTATAATCCAAAGAAAACCATATAATTCTTCCTTGCTTTCATTAAAAAATGCCTTCTTTATTGAAAATCAAACCAAATCCTTAGTAAACAAGTCTATACATTACCTTTGCACAGAATGTTCATAATTATGGTTCTCTGTAAAAATATTTTTCCTGGCAACTCCTTGTTCTGCGTTACCCTAGTACCAAAAATAGTTTTGTGTACTCCTAGTTTGATTGATAGATATCATTATTCACAAAGAAAGCATTATAGTTGTTATCAATTAACTAACAAGGTTGCATTCTGAAGAGACTCTAGAAGTAATCAATTACCATAATTTAAACATAACAAAGATATCCAACTAAAACAGGAATGCCTTACAAGCCTTATATTTACCATTACAAACAAAACTTTCAACAAGAGGAATTTTATTTTTCTCAAGAATAGATATGATTTTAAATTTTGATTCTGATCAATTTGAAGTTAAACATGATTTGCAAACCTTTAAAAATTTTGGTTTCAAGGGTAGACTGCAGCCAAAGAGTGGCATGACTGACAAAATATTGGGAAAATAGAAATCTGCTTTGCCTTGTTTTCAATGATACAAGTATATACACTATGAGAGCGACTGATAGCACGGTTCATATTTGTTGCTGCAACTTTTTTGTTTGTAGCACCTTGAAGTGAAAAAATAAAATCAACTTTGCAAAATATGTCTTCCTTAACAATCAACAATTCTCATCATGCAGAAAATCAGAAATAGGAAGCTATTGCAATATATGACCTGAAGGAGCAACTTTATCACATCGTTGACACATTTTACCTCAATTTCTGAAAGATTTTCAACATTTACTCCATTCTTAGCATCTTCCTTCATCTTTGCATTAGAAGATATTAGGTAAGATTGCATTATAAGTAATCAACACAATGCTTAGTGCAGTTTTCTATAGTAAATTGAAAGAAAGATGTCATTTAATTGCCTCCATGTTCCTCTTGTAACTGTTACACAAATGCTCACTGATTTACATTGAAATGTCCAGGTTAATTGATGAACATTTCTGAGACGATGGACAAAAACATATGAGAAATATCCTAATGTATTAGGGGGATATACATTGTGTATTTAACATGTTAGTATTAAGTTATAATCCAAGGAAAACCATATAATTCTTCCTTGATTTCATTAAAAAATGCCTTCTTTGTTGAAAATCAAACAAAAACCCTTAGTAAACAAGTCTATACTTTACCTTTGCACAGAATGTTCATAATTATGGTTCTCTGTAAAAACATTGTTCTTGGCAACTCCTTATTCTGCATTACACTAGCACCAAAAACAGTTTTGTGTACTCCTAGTTTGATTGATAGATATCATTATTCACAAAGAAAGCATTATAGATGTTATAAATTAACTAACCAGGTTGCATTATGAAGAGACTCTAGTAGTAATCAATTACCATAATTTTTTTCGTCATTGTTGGTAGACTAACATTTCTGGATCAAATGGTACATAACCCAAACAGAATGAGAGTAATGTGATTCATAAAAATGACAGAAAGATTTGTGTTCTATAAATGTTAATTAACCTGAAAATGACTCTCAAGTCTCAACATTGTAGATTGTAAGTCCTTTCACATTCATAAGCTCAAGGATAAGCTAAATTTGTCCAAGCATGAAAGAGGGAGCCTGAGAGTTTATAGTGACTCTTGAAAAAATACTCAGACATTTCATTGATCAATATCAATTGAATAAATAAGAAAGCATTAGATAGGGCATGAATCATTCTCAACCATAACACAAGCAAATATACCAAATACGTTAAAACAATGAGCATTGACTAAAAATCAAGAAAAAAATAAAAACAACATTACAGATGTAATTGAGAGCACCCTAAAACCAGTAAAATGTACTACCAAATTTCATAACTGGTCAATTGAATGCTAAAACTGTCTTCAAATGATAAAATCAATTTAAAATAAATGAAAAATACAATAGCACTGAGCAATCTTGAATAGTCTGATTTGAAATGCAATGGTTATTAAAAATTGAGATTTTGAGCTTTCTGAGATTATGGTTTAAAGAAATAGTACACAAAGTTTGATTAAAATCGAGGGTAACCCTTACAAAGGGCTCTCATTAGAACAATGCATAATGTTTTCTCCTTTCCCTACCTAGGAAAAATCGAAGGAATGAATTTGGCTAAAGTTTCCTCTATTTGGAGAGGAAAAAGGATAGAACACAATTGTTTCAAGCTAGAATGCAACAGCAACAAGAATTTAACGGTTACCTTGTCAATTAGAGGCACTCTTGCATAAGGCGTTGATCGCTCAAAGCACTTAAAATGAAGACTTCCAAGCCTGTCTCTATCACGTAAATGCCATGAAGTGTCAGGATCGAACCCTGAATCTTCGAAACCGGCGTCCCAAGTTCCTTCTGATCTTTCACTTGTTACTTGCACTTATGGCACTTTAAGGACTACAAATAGGTGGAATGCTATATCTAGAAACCCAGAACTAACCCTAACACTATAAAGGATGAATGGAATGAAGCAAGCCAGTATGCCCCAGTGGAATTACCCTAACCAATACCAAAAATGTTATTGTCTTTGCTCTATATTTATGATTCAAGTGTAAAATTAGCCCAAATGGAGTGCTTACGATGAATGTCCTGCAGGCCAGCCACGTCTCCCCTTGCATGCGAACATTGCAAACCCTAATCGCCAGCTGTTTCAACTACCTGACAATCTGCAGGAGCCTTCTCAAAATTTGTGCGGTCTCTTGCATTGGAAGCTGCAAATGCACCTGCGAGCCCGTCTACAACGCAAATCAGAGACTGCCAAAATATGTTGCATAAAAATTTTAGTTAAAAAATGTGAAACTTTTCATAGCCATGGTTCAAAATAAACCTATGCAAGAAAATCCGCACGATTTGATTGGCTGAATAAAGTTTAATGTTTCAGCCTCCGCTATAGTTCCCGGCAGGAACTAACAATGCATACCTACTACTAAATACAAAATGCCACGTAAGCAACGAATAAAATCTAAGCCAATAGTAATTTAATATTCTTAAAAAGTAATTAATGAAATCGAAACTAATAAGCTCTTGTAAAATTAATAATAGTAATAATAATATACTCCACGGGTGCCTTGAAATTGCTGCCTCCAAATAAATGCAATAAATTTTGTAATAAATAATTTTAATATTTTACACGAAAGCAATGGCAAAATTAAATGCTGCAGTCACTTTAGAGAATTCCACGTGGGACCCGCCACCGTGCAGGCCAAACAATTTAAATTCAATTAATTTGCTATAACTTATCCATCAATGTAAAAGCCGCGACGAAAAAATTAACCCCTCGTCAAACTAAATTGAATCACAAGAATCATTGGCGTCCACGGACGTTGCTGCGAAATTCGGCAATGGCGAACAGCTGGTCTCTGTTTTTTGCAATTTACTGCCAATTTTCTCATTTTTACGGCGATCAAGGAAGGAGCCGATTTACTGTGCTATATTAATTTTCCTAAAATCTGGATCATGACAATTACGTTATTGCAGGGTTTCCTTAACATTCTGCGGCAATTTCCCTGGAAGAAGCCTTCTTTATCTGTTTAGAAAATTCGTCCATTGTTTTCTTTGGAGCTTTCAAATTACGGCCAAATTTTACCTCATCGCATGTTTTTTGGCCGTAATGTGGGCTTCTGAAGCCCCGTTTTCCTCCTCTTCAATTGATGATTATGATTTTAGGACGGGAATTCGAGGTGTTCGTCAATGCGGAGGAATTTGAATTTGATTTGACGCATTATTGGTGCGTATAGCAGAGATTTAGAATTGCATTGAGGGCAGCGTCGAATGCAGTTAAATTTATTCCGCGGTTAAAAGTAATGATAAAAGTCGGGCATTTGGTTAGAATTTTGAGGTAGATTGTTTCATTTCTTGTTGATTCATGTATAATTTGTCGAATTTAGTGGTCGATTGCTTGAACACTAGCTGGTTTATGTGTAAATTATTGAATTCAACTGCAATTGTCTGAATTCTTGTTCATTTATGTATAGTTTGTAGAATTTAGTGGTCAATTGTCGGAATCCTTGCTTATCCATTTATATATTTTTAATTTAGCGTTCATTGTGTTGGAAAATGAGCTACATCCGAATTAAGTTTATCATGGCTAGGTCAGCAGAGTGAGGCCAGTTTAGGAGTCTCATATGAGCACCTGTAGTGTAGCACGAGGGGGATGTTGAAAAATGAGCTATACCCGAGCCATGGATGGACCAGTCACCAAGTGGGCTGGTAACTCAGTGATAGAGCACCCCAGCAACAAATGGGTGGTCTTAGGTTCAACTCCTAACTGGTCTATAAAAAAGTCTATCATGGCTGGGTCAGCAGAGCGAGGCCAATTTAGGAGCCTCATATGAGCACCTGTAGTGTGGCACAAGGGAGATGTTGAAAAATGAGCTATACCCGAACCATAGATGAACCAGTCACCAAATGGGATGGTAGCTCAATGGTAGAGCAACCCAACAATAAACAGGAGGTCCTAAGTTCGACTCTAGCTGGTTCTAGAAAAATGTTAACATCTGGATTCATGTCCATTTATGCATTTTTTAAATTTAGCCACTGTTTGAAGCCTTGTTTATTTATGTATAACTTGTAGAATTTAGTGTCCAATTTTTGTAATTCTTGCTGATTTATGTTATTTTATCCATCAATTGCCTTGATATTTTGAGCATTCTCTTAGAAAATCACTGGGATAATTATGAGATGATGTTTTTGGATTCACCTGCATAGTTTGAGTCAATCTGCATCTACCTGTATTTTTTGAATAGCGGTTCATTCAAAACTAGATTGAGAGTGGTTCACACAAACCTAAATTGTGCAGCGGTTGCCTGACTCAAAATTATGTAGCTGAATCCCAAAATTATGCAGCTGAATCCCTAAAAAGTATCACATAATTTGACCACTTGTATTAAAATAATTCAGATTATTCGATGGCTTATATTTGCCAATTAGCTTTTTTAATCTTCTCCCAATTTTTTTCCAAAAATGGTTTGCAGTTCGAGAACATTTGAAAATAAAGATTGGCCTCAATTTCTCTAATATATTTCTGTTTTTGAGTGACTGTTTGCAGTATGTTGCTGTCTTTGAGTTTTCTGCCATCGACTGCATTTTATTTAAATTGTCTGATGTTTCTGCTCTCTCTAAAGTTATTTTTCCTTTGATGATTTCCCAATGTTATATTCAAAATAAACAGTTTCTCAAGAGAGCAGAAGAATCCCCAACTACGGTTCACTCACAATTATATCTGCCCATGGGTGCATTTGTTTTCATTTGCTATACACTCTCTGCATTCACACGTACATTCTTTTGTTCTTGGGAACCAAAGAAATACTACATTTCCCCTTGACACTTTCATCTTGACAAAGACACATCGATTCTTGCCAAGAAGAACAAACATTTGATTCCAAATTCCTGTTAATATTGTTTGTATGGCTACTGGGTTGATGGGAGGGCAATCAATTGAACAATTAGGTTGCAGCATCAACTGAATCTCTGTGTAAGTCCCAACTAAAGTGGACACCATAAAAGACACTGCAAAGTGATATGGGTTGGCACTCAGAAGGTCAAATGCCTGCTAGCTTCACACAACAAAGAGAGACTGCAGCACTACCAGAAACAATGGCTGAGGATATGTGGCTCTGCGAGTCTGCTCTGATTCTTTTTGAATCTTAGTCTTTATTACTTCAATAATGTATCAGCCTATGGTAGTTTCAAACTGCTTGTGAATTCCATTTTTTCTTAATTGGAAATGTATCTCCATGTGCTTCGGCAGGTTTATTGTAATCTACAACCTTTTTCAATATATTGAACTTTTCTTTATAAAAACAAACAATTTTTAAAGCTCAGAAAAACTAATCAACAATATATATTTAAGGCAATAGAAGACATTTTCCACTTTAATCATAATAACTTAATATTGAAAAAATGACCTGCTGATATTGTGAGACTTTAAAAAATTGTAGGCATTCTTAAATTACCCCTAAACCTGACAGCATAGTTTTAACAGATACAACCATTTGCATTTTTTATTTATTTGTGCATTAGGTAATTCTTTGGTCGGACAAGTAGAAAAACAATTCTTGCAAATGCAGTATTTGTTCTGAATTCTAGTCATGTTTCCGCTTATAACAATGATCTCCATGTGATTGTCTGACATGTGACTGGTTTACTTGACTTTTCTCCATAATAGCTGAAAAACCAATGTTCAGCTGTGTTGTTTCCAGGAAATCCACATTGACCCATGCTGCTTGAGTAGGGGTTGACAAGATTTCATCCCTCATGAGCATTGTCAAAAGGCCAATTTTTATGTGATTCAAATGATCTGTTTCAGACATGGTTGAATAAATGTTTGCTGATCAAGACAGGAGAAGAGAAAAGTGTAAATGCATTTTGAAGAAACTTAGAGGTATGCATATAAATCCAAGAGAAATTTTGAAAGTAGTTTCTGAATTAGAGTAAATTTAGAGATTTAACATTCCATTACAAACCCTTTGGACATAACAAAATACAATGAAACAAGATGTCATGTAATCTTGTTTTCAGATTTTTAGTGTAATTATCTATGGTTTTCCCACTAGATATATCTGTTTTCCTTTGGATATGCTTTATTAAGCCATGCCAGAGGACACCGTGTTTTTAGGTTAACAGAGGTATAATTTTCTCTGTTCCAATTGCTCAATGTAACCATCAATGTCCTTTAATGCTATTTTGCTCAGTACAAAGTGTATTTTTGTGTGAGGAGATCAAAATCTTTGAGTTCGGATTGGACATATTGTGTTTAAAATATGTTTTTGTATGATAAAGAGTTTGCAAAGTTTTTCAGGAATATATTGTAGTGGCATAAATCATCTTTTTTCTAACTTTTGATCAGCCCTTCCTCCATCTAATACCAAGGTGTGTTGTTGGATGGGACATTGTCTATTTAGTATTTAATTGATAAGGGATAGAAATTGGGCTCGGGATCTTCTGAGAGTTCCTACTTACAACCCATTAGAAAAATTCTGGTTGTCTGGTCCATAAAACTTGGATATGCGATGGCTTTGGGTACTTTGTTTGGATATAATCTTTGTCAAAAGGGAAAGTAATGTACATTTGTAAATTTTTTATTATTAATAGGTTTTCTAAGATGAAAATATTGCTATCAATTAAAGACTATATAATTAATAATTTTGAGCAAATTGTCTTTGGCAGATAAAGGTGATTGTGGAAGTCTTAGCTCCAAAATACAGTTCTGGTTTAGGTCTTCTATTGGGTTTTGGGATTAATGAGTATCATTGCTTTATTTAGTGACAACGGACGAATTTGATAGAGTTGAAGCTGTATTCCTGTATCTGCTCTGAGACAGGAAGGTCCTTGGAGAGTTGTTTATGATTTAGAAGCTGTATTTGTTAATTCTGCTCTCCAAAAAATTTGTTTTATTGTCTGGTTCTTTGTGATATAATCTGTAGCTGGTACTTTTGCTGCTATCAGAAAAGGGTGCCAACCTGCAGTACGTGAACATTGAATCATTTCTTATACTCGAGGCATCTGGAAAAGTGAAGCATGGGTGCATTCTGTTGCTGTTTAAATCATGAAGACTTTGAAGAATACACTGCTTATCCAAATGGACGTATGCTACAACATTGTTATTGTCTCAGCTTTTGTGTCCCCTGGTTACTCAACATGGTATGCTGGTATTTACATTTATTTTATTATGCTCTTTGATCAACATTTGTTCTAAATTGAAAACTTGGTTAAATTGTTGTAAACAGCTCGTTATTATCAATCACATGACGATTAAGAGCATAGTGAATCCATGATGCAAAGAGGTGCCAAGCTTGAAGTGTATCTACCATGGAATGAACTAAACTTTTTGAACACAAACCATGATTCATCTGTATAACATCATAGTTCAGGGTACCCAAGTATACACATATCAATTGACGGACATAATGCAGCCCTATATTTCTGTACTTTATTAACACATAAATGGTGGCATACTTTTTTTGCATGTTCAATACAATGCTGCAGTAGGTGCAAATGCATACAAGAAAGCATTCATCGTCAGGTAGGAAGCAGGGTGTATTGATGGTAACAGAGATGATATACTCTACAAAAACCTTAGTATTGATGACACCCTTTAACAGGAGGTTGGGGAAGTGAGGGCATCTAAGAAGTACCTAAATAGATGAAAATAGATATTTAAATATAATGAGGGTGCAAATTTATCTTGACATATCAACAATGTTGATGTCTAGTGGGTTCCAAAGAGGCATTTTTCTTAGAAGATCAAATGGCCAAACTTGGGTACCTCACTAAATGTAAGCTTGAGTCACCCAAGTTTCAGGATACGTGAATTAAGAAAGTAACCTTATAGATACTGTCAAGGCAAAGGAATTGGGTGAAAAAGGTTGGTAAACTCAAAATGGACAATGCAATGATGAACCATATGTTTGTGACAAATGAAACATTTTGACTTCCACTTTTAGCTAATTGACAAATTTAGAACTTTGAACATATTTCTTTACTTCTTTAATTATTTGTAGCCAATAGTAACTCTCATTTACCAATGCTACTGTCTTGTCAACACAAAAATGACCAGCGAATCTTTCACTATGTTTTTCCTTGATAAAATTTTCCTTCGTAGAACTCCTATGAGTACACAATTCTGATTGCATCAATGAGATATGGAGGCACTGGATGAATGAATGAAGTCATTTTGGTGACTTGGTAAAAATAGACGTGCTCTCCAAGAAGTTTGGAGAACACCCCAATAGTCCAAGAACACTGCGGAGAGTGTCATTCAGACTAGTATCATCCCCTTAGCTCAATGGAAACAAAAGAACCCAAGAGTTGCCACCACTGCATCCTCCAAGAATCTTGGAATCCCCTTGCCTTACCACTTAGCCTACGAGAACTCTGAAAATAGGCTAAGTGGTCATCAAACAGATTAGGTCTGCGAAGGGGACATTACACTATTGCTTCAATATCCTCCCTTTATCTTTGCTCTTTTTTGTTTTCATGAATGTGGGAGAAAGGACAAGTTATATATATATATAGCCAAAACCTGATTAGGTTGGTCCAATTGTAACCCCTAAAAGCTAGGTCGATCCTAATAAATAAACATCTTTTTCATTCAAAAAATTTGCATGGGTCCAACAATTGACTCTCTTTGGGGACTGTGAAACATACTTTGGTCACAGGGGAACTTCAGAATCTTCACTAAAAAGTTTGATCAGTGGGCAATTGAATCAAGCCTATTACTTAACATCTAACCTAATCTAAACACAAAAATGACAACAAAAGGAATCATATCACGAAAATGGAAACACATTACTAAAATATCAACACTAAAAGGAACACATCTACCTATAGCTGGTTTAGAATTATAAGAGAAATCCTGCAAAGAAAATTGAAGCATGAAGTCATCCAATTTCTACAATTTAGGAAAATTCTCTTTCATTGAAAATTAACTCCATGTGGAGGAGGTACTCTGCTTCTTTCAGGAGATGTCTTGCAAAATTATCTTGTTGTAGCACATCTGTAGTAATGATGACCATTTAATATATAATCTGTTCTTCACATGTTACTTCAACATACTCAACCATAAACTTAGATAAAGCATCATTGTTTGGAAATGATCCATAAACTCGGGGTAGTGTTGTGACCTATTTCGCATATCGCCCCAGTGCAAATGGGGACCCTAGTAGTTTGCTCCTTTAGGGTTTTTGCCGTTGTGCTTCAGTTTCATTTGATCTCTATTTGAGGGTTTAGAGTTTGAGTTTTTGAATGGTCACCCGAGTCAAGCAAAGAATTTGAGCCTGAATCATTGTGCAAACATCATCACAGTGCTTAGGAGGCCCGAGGGACGAAGATCGACTTTCGTCTCAGTCAATTCTGACATCTGCTTTTTGGGGATTGCCCCTCCAGACCCCCTATTTTTTAGGGACTTCATATTTGGCATTTTTGGCCCATGTTGGACTTCCTATTTTTTAGGGCTATTTCTGGAAAGTTACTATATACTAATAAGCTCTATTTTAAGCAGGGTCACCCTTTGGTGGCGATTTCAAAACCAACTGGTCCTAAAACCAGTCGAAAGTGCAAATCAATAAAATCATTTAAAATCGGGAAAACCAGCACTGAAATTCGCAAAATCGCCCAAGTGAAAACGCAAACGGCGTGAAGCGGTGACAGGTAATGAGCATCCGCCATGGAGATGTAGCTTAGCTGAAAACATATGGAAAGTCCTCACTCTTAAGATTAAACGTGGCATGGACCTGGAAAGTCCGCAGCGGCGATGGTATAAGATGTAGGGGTGCCCGTTCCACCTATAAAGATACATGGCAAGAGGTTGTTTCTCGCTGGTTCCATATAGAATGTGGAAGGGTTTGATATATAAAGTCCGGCCCCCAAGTAGGATGGCCTAAAACAATTTGATAAGTCCTGGCTTATATGAAGAATCGAATAGTGCATGAGACTATGGAAAGTCCTACCTACGACATTAAGAGAAGATGGCACAAGGAAGAAAAAGTCCTACTTCCCATGCCCTGTGAAATGGAAAGAATGACTATGTCCACCCTAGTCCATAAAATGCTGGCAAGAATGACTAGCGTCCATACTTAGAAAGCCTGGAGGAAATTGAAAATATTTGGTCGCTTCCAAATGATTGAAACATTAAGATGTCAATTCCATACGCTTAGATGCTAAAGAAATCTACTAGACTCAGGGAAGTTGGGCACCAGTAGCAAAAAGAAAATGAAGAAAAGATTTCGCCTATAAAAGGCAAGAAAAACAAGGAAAATCAAATTTGGCCTTGGGATAAAATAAAAATATCATAATTTAAATAATTAAAAATAATTATTTTAATTTTTAATTTTCAACACCCAAAGAAATAAAATTTGAATTTTTCTCTAAGACTCAAATTTGGAAAAAGACAAAAAGGACTTCACTGAACTAGCGCTAGACTTAGCAACTTTCCCGGAGACTGATGCTGAAGATAAAATTTGCCATTCGGAAGCTAAGTGCAAGCCAAGTTCAAACTTGATTTAATGGAAACAATTGAATTTTGCTAAATGGGTCGAACTTCTCATCTCTATAATTGAATTTGCTTCTCATTTTTCAATCATTTAGTTTTCGAAAGAGAAATTGTGAGAAGAAATTTTGGCTAAGGCAAGAAAGTTGAGAAGTTTGAAGCAAAGTGATGGAAGCAAATTCATACCAGCCAACGCTGTGATCTTGTCCATTTCATTTTTCCAGAGCATGAGGCATACTTACTTTGTTCACTTCATTCTGGCAAAAGAACTTCATTCATCTATTGGATAAATTCTTTCATTTCCAGCATGATCTTTCACGAAGTTTGATTTGTCACTTAGCTGGAATATTTTTCGAGTAATTTAATTTAAATTTTAATATTCTCTTTGTATCTTCTTGCAGATTTATTTTCAAGAGAATAAAAATGAAGTTCGCCAGTAAGGGTTCGCAGCCATAGTCCAAGATCAAATCCAAATGGGAAAACATGGTGGACATCAACCTCGACCATGTTGACTTTGATGATTTTAAGAAAAGAATGTACAGAAGTGATGGATTTTTACCTACGCCAATTGCAAGAAGGATGATGCCCAACGGTATTGTTCATGTAACTGGATTTCCGCTTGCAAAAGAATGTCCAGAGCTCATGGTAGAGTGTGCATTGCATTATAATGCACAAGAAAGACAGATAGAGGCACCTGATGGAAGAGTACTGACATATTTGACTAAGCCAGCCATACAAGAGACATTTGGAATTCCAGCTTACCACCAGACATCTTATCGAACGAGGGATGATGCACGAAAACTTTATGAAGATCAACAAGCCCTTTGTGCATCAAATATGAACAAGTCATGGTTGGAAAAGCCCAAACCTACTGCCAAAAAGATGCCGAAGAAATTGTCCAGAACTGACTTTAAAGAAGAATACGGAGATATTGTCTTACTGCTGAACATAATGGTAGGCAATCCTCAGGGTGCGCCTTTTGAAACCTGGATGTATTATTTCATTGAAGAAATAACTTCCGGGGTGAAAATGTTCAACTGGTTAAGAATGATTAGTGATAGTCTCCACGAGCAGTTGGTCAACCTGGAAAGAACCAAAAAATTTCATATGAGTTCTTATGTCATATATCTGCTTGCAAGGACCTACAGATATGCTAGCTTGATTTGCAAAGGTGTAGTCGGCAATGGCGAAGGAGAGTTCAAGTCCTACGATTGCCATCCACAGTTGCAGTTGAAGGAGAAGTCACACTTCAGATGGGCGCATGACGCCTTTCCTATGTATGTCACTCGAATTCTCCAAGGCAGAACACATCAGAGGCTCACCCGTGAGGCCAAAAGTTTGATTGGCAGATTTGGATCTTGGTTCATCCAGTTCCCCAGATTTACATACATTAGGATTCAAGGATTCACAGGTCGCCCATACAGACTGCCAATCTATCCTACCAACAAAATGGTTTTGCTAGAAGTTCTAAGGCAATTGGAGACATATCAAAATATCCAAAGGCCAAAGTAGAAAGTAGCTGTCACTTTTCCACTCTTCATCGGCAATATGGAAGAATCATGTCCATCGGCGTAGGCGGCAGAGAGTGCTCGATTGGAGATACAAAGATACCCGTTCATATCTATTGTGACCTTTTCACACATCGCCCCATTCAAGATGGGGACCCCCTAATTTTTGCTTCGTTCCGGTCTTTTGGCTCGGGTTTTCTTCTCTCGTCTCTTTTCTCGATGTTCCCGGGTTATACCCGCTGAGTTTAACGGAAATTGACCAAGTCGAAAATTAGGGTTTTCATCGCTTCGTCAGTCCAAGGTCAATAGGTGAATAGATTGAAAATTGAGCTTAACGTTGTGATAGTTTCCGACAGTGCTTAAAATTTCATCAAATTCTCGAGTTTACTATTTTAGTAAGTGTGAAATTTCGTGGCAATCACAAGATTTTTGAGATTCCTAGCTACACTACACACTATATATTCGGATGGAAATTTGGAAAGACAACTTACTATTTTTAGCGTTCCCGACAAATTTATATTCGCAGTTTTTCTCTCATGTTGGCATATTCCTTCGGGTTTTTCGAGACCTTCGCAATGGTATAACATGCAAAGTGAGATGGCAACTTTAGGATGCGACTTCCGAGGCTATTTTAGGTTTGCATGTCGGTTTCTTTTGCATGTCGGATGATTCCTCGATGGTTTTTCGAGCTTCGCGAATGGTGTGACATGCAAACGAAGATTCTCACCAAGAAGGAACTTGCTATTTTTAGTAGGTGTGTCCCGAACCGCTTCCCAGAGTTCATTCACGAGCTGATCGCAGTGCCACGAAATGAAACCGAGATCTTGGATACATGCAGAGCAAATTAGGGTTTCCAACTTGAGCCTGAAAAGAGGGTCAAAAGTCAAAATTTTCAAAAACCGGTGTAAACCACCGCGATCAGCGTCCTTCAGGCTATCTGCTGGTGAAATTTCAAGTCAAACAGAGCACTTACTATTTATAGTAAGTCAATTTGGAAATTGGCTAAAAATAGTAAATCAAATGCATGCGTCGATGTCGGCCAACAGGTCAAGTGGTGAGGTGCGCCTCATTAAATTTTCAGATCAATCGGAGCAATGGAGCTATCAGAAACAAGGGGTTACTATTTATAGTAAACCACCTTTAGAAACAGGCTAAAAATAGCAGGGTGACTAAAAATGGCAGTGTCGACAGGACAACAGGGCTATGAGGATGCAGTGTGCAAAATTTCAAGCCGTTCTGAGCCTCAGAGATGCAAATTCAGAAGACTTACTATAAATAGCAGGGCATGAAATCCTAGCGGAAAACGAGAAAAAAGTTCTAAGTCTGAAGCTTGTCCTGTAGCCATGGCAAAATGCGCCAGGTGAGTAAGGAAGCATGGAAAATTTCAAGGTCATGAAGCTCGTCCTTCACACAAGGCAAAATGCGCCCAAACTGGAGAAAGTCAAACGAAGTCAACATCATTTATCCTTCTGCCTAGCTCAAATGCGCCCCAGGTGAGTGAGGAAGCTCAAGAAAAATGCTAAGTATGAAGTTCATCCTGCTCAGGAGGCAAAATGCGCCCAAGATGAAAAGGTCAAAGAGAAGTCAATGAGTTTTATCCTGCTGCTAGGCCAAAATGCGCCCAACTTGAAAGCAGAAAAGGTTGAAAAATTTCTAAGTGTAAGAAATCCGCCTCACCCCTCCAAATGCGCCCAACTTGCAAAGTTCATCCAGCAGGCCTAGCAAAATGCGCCCAAGGCAAGGAAGGTCAAAGCAAAGTCAAACTTTTCATCCTCCTCAAGGGGCAAAATGCGCCCAAATGCATGCATGTGAGGACAAAAAGCGGAAGGTGAAGAGTCACCCAAGGGCGTTGGAAAAAGTTTATCCACCAGCTATGTCTAAATGCGCCCAAAAGAAGAATGAGTCAAACAAGTCAACATCTTTATCCTCCACCCACAGGAAAATGCGCTCAAGTTGGTGAGAGTCAACAAGGTCAAAGCAACTTCATCCCTCTTGCATGCTCAAATGCGCCCAAGTTTAGGTGTAAATAGTAAACGGAGGTGGTAAATAAGGTGAAAATGTTGCCTAGACATGGTGAAAAGTGGTAAATACCAAGGCGTTATCCTCCTCCACACTAAGAATGCGCCCAAGGTGAATATTGGGCGTGGTTTTTGAATTTTCTCTCAAGTGTGCTACATGCACCAAGGTGGTGGGAGTCATAAGGTGTTAGAAAATTTGCTAAGGCGTGGTGAAGTGATGTGTGTTGGAAAATATTTTAAGGTGGTGGAAATAAATTGTTGAGGCGTAATTTTAAAATTCTCCTAAGTATGTTAGGCGCCTAAGATGATTTTAAAATTTCTCTAAGGCGTTGGAATTTTTTTCCTAAGTGTGGAGTGAAATGCAAGTGGCAAGTGAAGATAAAATGTACAAGGCGCCTCTGTGAATAAATTTTTTCTAAGTGAAGATGATACTTCTCTCGCTGGCAGGCAAACAAAATATTTTCTAAGGTAAATTCTCAAAATGCAAGATGATTAAAATATTTTCTAAGGCAAATATTTTCTTCTTAGAAAATACGCCTAGAGCCTCAAGGTGGTAAAATTTCAGAGCACGAGCAAATTTCCTCAGTGATGAAGTCAAAGATGCAGGATGAATTCAAGTTTTCCAAGCTGGAGCAACACAGAATGATCACAGGCGAAGAATGAATTTAAATGGTGAAAATAATATTTTCTAAGGTTCAAATTTCAAAAAATTAAATGAACCCGTTCGTTGGGTACCCATGAATTCAAGGCGTTCTGAAGAAAATTTTCTTCTAGGTACTAAGCATTCGCGATGATAGATGGATTTCCAAGTCTTCTGAACTTCACCGACACCTTTTCAGTAAAGAATTTGATCAGTGCTCAAATTGTGAATTTTCCTAAGGGAGAATTTAAAATTTTCTAAGGCAAAGATGAATAAAATGTGCTTTCAGGATGAATTTTCTTCGAATGATGAATTTAAAGTCAGTTGCCTAGATGATTGTGATTGAATTCTTCGAGTATGAATTCTCCAGAGATAATGAAGAGTTGAATTCAAATTCAAGTGACAGAGCTCCGGCTGGTGAATTAAAAGGGTGGATTTAAATTTTTCGAAAACGAATTCAAAGATGCCAGTCAAAGTCAAGTTTCTAGAAGAATAAGATTCCTGACGTCGAGAGACAAGTGTCAGAAATACCAGAGAGGGAGAATTCAAATTTTTGAAGCAGAGTAGTGGAAGTTAAATGCACTGGCTAAAAATGACTTCTTTTAGAATTCGAATTTTGGCTATAAAATGGAGAAGTTTTTCACTTGTTTTCACAGCTGAAGAAGTTCAAATTTGCTCTGAGTGAAGTGTTGCAGTGAGTTGTTGCTTGAGAAGTTCGAAGCTTAAGTTTGCTGAGACTGCTGGAAGGACGCCTTGAGTTGCTGGAGAAGTACGCCCTTGCTGGTTAAAGAAGTTTTTGCTGAAGATAGAAGTTGCTTGTGCTGAGAGGTACGACTTTGCTGGTGTTGAGGCTGAAGTTTGATTCATTACTGAAGTAGAAGTAGCCAGTTGAAGGGGACGCCTTGAAGTGAAGTAAATTGCTGAAAATTGCTAGTGTGAGATTGCTGATTGCTGATAAAATACGAAGCTATAAAAGTTCAAAGTGCTGAGTAGTGAAGCCACCGAAATTTACTTAGAAACTTTTCTAAGTATTGAAATTCAAGAAAAGAAGCTGAGGTTTGCAAACACGAAAGTTATTGCAGCTTCTAAAGTCAACTGCAGCCCCTACACACAATGCCTTATTTTATTTTTATAAATTAAATTGCTGATGGATGTTGTTGTTTGCAGATGGCTGAGGCAAGGACAACTGGAAAGGACAATGGTGCCTCAAGACAAGCGGTGATCAAGAAGCTGAGTAAGACGTTCATGCCAGAGTCTAAGTTTATTTCAAAACTGGGCAAGTTGACAGACACCAACCTGGGCTCCGTCAACCTGGAGACCTTCAAGAACAGGATGTTTAGAATTGGAAGTCATCGGGCTTCGGTCACTTCGCACAACATTGTTCGAAGCAGACTATATGCAGCTGCTGGTTTTCCGCCAGCCATTCAATGCTCGGAGCTGATGATGGAGTGTGCTAATTGCTACGAGAAGGAACACCGGTCGATCATGTCACCAGATGGCCAAGTGCTAGCTAATCTTACTCCGACAGCCATTGGTGAAGCTTTCGGGATCCCGGTGCACAGAAATATGATCTATAAATCCAGGGAGCGAGTGGAGTGGATGTATGCTTCTGCTTTTGAGCGATGCATGGATACAATTAACACCCACTGGATGAGCACTCCTAAGCCTTCTCGAACGAAGTTTCCCAAATAGATCATAGCGGATGATTTGAAGCAGGAGTATTGTGACCTCATCATGATGTTGAGCAGGGTTGGAGGCTGTGCACAGTCATTTATTTTTGAGCCTTGGATGTTTTATTACATCAACCTGGTGCTGGAAGGAAAGGACTATGTCAATTGGGCCGAGATGATCAGTGATAACTTGCATGAGCAACTCCTGAGCCTCCGAAGGACGAAAACGTTTTACATGAGTTCCTACATTATTTATATGTTGGCACGGATGACGAAGTACAGGGGAATATCTTACAAGGAGCCTGTTGGATGTGGCTCTCATCAGTTCAAGATTTATGATGCTTGTCTGCAGTTGCACCTGTCGAGCACAACTCACTACAAACGTGTCAACGATTCATTCACCATGTATATTACGAGATTGCTTCAGGAGCGGTTACATCACAGAATCTCTAGAGATGCCCAGGAGTTAATCGAGAGGTATGGGTGCTGGTTCATACAGTTTCCGAGATTTTCTTACATTAGGCTGCAAGGTTTCTCATCATACCCTTATAGGCTGCCTAAGTACCCAACAGATAGAATATTGATGCTAGAGATATCAAGGCAACTGCTTGCCTTTGATAAGATTCAAAAGAAGAAGAAGGAGGGAGGGATAGAATTTCCAGTTGTCATGGGCAACTCAGATGAGGTGTGTCCCTCGATACAGGCAGCTAGAGAGGCTGAAAGTGAACTTCAGTTTTATCATTTTTCATACCACACAAGCCGACAGCACTATGACCCACATCATAACATCAAATGGGTACTGTCAGAAGAATTTAAGCATAAGGCCACCATTGAAGATTATTGGGCTGATGCGGTTGATGAGATTGAAGTGAGGAAAAGGATGTTCTCTCGATTGCCTATCACTTTGATCAGGGAGTGTGAGGTTGTTCCAGTTCCAGACCAGGTCAATGAGGATATGGATGTAGTGCATCCGGATTATGCAGCTGTTAGAGATACTCCACTTCCACCTCCGATTGGTCGAGCCTAAGCCAGATTTGGATCGCTTTCTATCCCCTCCCGCCATGACATTCACCGCAGCATGGTTGATAGGCGTGTAAGCAGATTGAAAAGTAGGTCAATTGCTTTGACTTACAATATGATGGGAGATCACAGGACACCCACCACTTGCAGAAAGAAGCAGATTACACGAGGTCGAGTCCCGAGAAAAAAGGAGAATGGTTCGGCGGGGAGCCCACTCGGCTTGAGCCTCCCACGAGTTCTGATTGCGACACCATTGGAACCACGTTCTCCCAAGTATACGAGAGGAATCTAACTTTATTTGCTTGTCGAGGATTACATTGAAGATGGTGCAAGTAGTGCGGGAGGATGATGTGACCTCCACACGGAGGAAGTCGATTGGCGAGGCGTCAACGCACACAGTAGGGAGTTGTCCGGCGATGATAGAGGGACTATTCGCGACCACCGGTTCGGCGGAGTTGGCCATGAACAATGATGATGATATAGTGTCAGGTGATACTCAGCCACTTGAGGACGATGAGCCTCGCCAGAATGATGAAGAAGTTGAACAAGTTAGAGAAGTAGAGGCACGGGAGCAGCAGCCCTTTGATATACAGTATGATGTGCCTGATTGGCAAGGACGGAATGAGAAAGAGAAGCCCTGAGTGAGAAATTGATCAGCGGTTGAGATGGAAGAATTTGAACGGATCCCGATGCCCTCCACGAGGAAAGAAGAAACAAAAGAATTCGAAGATCTCAGGGAGGATGGCTCGCTACCCTTCCGCGTTCTTGCCACTTGAGTTGAGTGTGGCCGGAATGGCAGTTCGAAATTATGTGGTCACTACTCTTGGATTTTGGGGCGCCCTAAGTGCCTTGATTGTGTGGAGGAGTGTATTAACTCCTACCTAAGCCCTCAAGGATAGGTTATTCAAGAAAGAAGGGAAGTATAAGAAGTTGAAGAGAGAACAAAAAGCTTTAATTGGATATGTTCAGCAGTTGTCTTGTTCTCGAGGGCAAGATGTTCCAGTGATAGAGCCTCCGACAGATGTACCTAGAGAGTCGATCAGCGGCTTGATGGAGTTAGGAAAAATGGCACAGGAGGCAGATAAATGGGTCACAGGAGTACGTGCCGAGACAGAAATTTATGGAGGACCTTGCTTCTGCCTTTCAGCAGGCCTCTAGTATTTTGACACGGATAGATGCGGTGGATCATGCTTGGGGCGATGCTTCTATCTATTAGAGTAAGGTTATTCAGCGTCTTGAGGCATTGAGGCATGTGCCATTGCAGTTGCTGATTGATGGAGGTGTCATTCATGAGAATGACCGATATGATTTCTCTCGGTGGTATTCTTCGGCGATCATGGGGCGTGGCTTCTTCGATGCGGCACAAGCAGATTCAGCTAGAGTACATAAGGCTATGGCCAACTTTATAGATGGAGTTCAGAATACCTTTGAGGCTATATTTGCTAGGCGGCTGAATCCAGATGAAGTTAATTTCGATAATTTGAGGGGTTTGCTGGTGCCTTTCTTCGCAGATGTTAAGACCTTTGTACAGGATGATTTCGAGAATACTTCTACTTTCTCCACTTTGATCCAGAACATGTAGGACTCCTTGATTGCTTGGAGAAAATCTTGTACAAGGCATGAACATTCAGTCACAGTGTTAGAGTTTCAGTTAGATTGCATTCCACCCATTTCGGTTCAGGAAGTTGAGGCTGTACTTGGCAGATTTGTTGAGTTGGCAGTCAGAGAGAAGGCAAGTGGGAACGCACTACTGGACGAGGATCTTCTAGAAGACTGAATATGGGCATTTATTTCCTTTACTATTTATGGGAGTGAGTGGGAATCTTTGATTCATTTAATGTACCACTCCCTATTCTGGCAGTTTTTAGGGTTAGGGCTGAGGTGGCACGATTCTGGCCACTCTATTAATTGTAACCCTAGCCGTCTTTTGGGACTTGGCTAGCTATAAAAGGGGGAGTCCCCCTCATTTGTAAATTCATTAGATCAGGCATTAGCATTAGAGGTAGAGATTGGAGAGATTGCATAGTAGAGTATAGTAGTCATTTTGCTTTGCATATTGTGGAGAAGAAAGAAAGTTTTCCCTTTGAAAACTTTTGGGAGATTGTTGTATAACACTTTTCATGATAATAGATCTTTTCATTGATGGTGGAACTCGTCTTGTCATGAATAGCTAGCAAGGTCTCTTCTTCCTTTCGTATCCAAGTAGCTTAATTTCATGCAAATAGTTTACTTTGATGTGTGGTATTTTTGTTGAGGTAGCTTCTTTATTCCATACCACTAGCAACTGGTTGATGATAAGTTTGCCTTGCGTGGTCAACTGGAGATTATCTTGAATGTAACTTCGGTTGTGATTTGTATGCTTATATGCGTCGTCGTGATGGTGTATGTATGCTAAATCATAATTTGAAAACCTTTTGCTATTCCCTTGAAGATTGCACTGATTTCGCTGAAGCTGTCCGACGTGAGGCTAGGTGAAATTTGGTTGAAGTCTGCCAAAACTGAATCCCACATATCTTGCATTTAGATTAGAATATAAATTTCTTAGACCCTATACCCTTTCACTTTCAGCACATTTCTGATTAGTTTTAGGAGAACGAACCACATTGCCAAATCATACGCGCAAGAAACCCCTTCAAATCATATATCAGCTGCTAACTGTGAGAAGTCTGAACAATTGCGTAAGTCCCCTCGTAAGAACACAGCAAAACACATCAACCAAACTGAGCCTATTCGCATTTAAGGAACCTTGGAGTTGAAAACATGATCTTACTCACAATCTTAGCATGTTGAATACTTTGTTCAAGAGGGAATAGGGTATCCGTTGGGAAACTTTGTTCCGCTGTTTGGTGCGGTCACGAAAAACACATCAACAATATCCTACAAGTCCAGAGTTGGCTTCAATCCACTTCATCACATTGGAACTATGGACGGAGAGAAATATAAACACAAAATTGACTTAGAAGACTTTTGGGCAAATGCCACTGATGAGTATGACATAAGAAAAAGACTATGGTCAAGGCTGTCGTTGGATATGATAAGGACGACAAAACTTTTCCGAGTTCCTGATCAGGTGGATGATGACGGAGTGTACGTGCAGTCGGGCTTTGATGAAAAGAAGCTGCTTCCTCCTGTGAGGTGGTCTGAGCCTGAGCTTGGTGACCTGACAACATTCATGAGGCCTGTATTCAAATATTCCCAATGGTGGATGGACCAACAAGTACAAGCTTTACGGCAGAGGAATGTACAATTCACATATGACTTGATGGGTGAGACAGAGTCCTGTTCCTCAAATGCTGGTGCATCTCATGGAGGTGAACCAATGGAAGCTGCCAACCTGAAAAAGAGAAAAGAAATTAATGACTTTGCAAAGCAGAACGAGAAGAAAACAGCAGATGGACTCACTCAAAAGAAACAGAAATCCAAGCCACTTCATTCGGC